>ML282796.1:0-28098 GCA_005239495.1 Nicotiana undulata | reverse complement strand
AATTGGAACAATAACAACAATTCACGAAACTGGGGGAACAACAACAACCAACAATGGGGGAACAATAATGAGAACAATTGGAGCGGAGGCAATAACAACAACAATTGGGGTGGTAATGGTAACCAGGGGTCGGGATTTCAAAGGCCCCCGATGTACCAACAACCAAGTAATCCACCCCCATACCAAGCTCAAGGCCAAAGCTCATCAAGTAATTACATGGGGAGAATTTAACAAATGTTCAAGCAAATGATGGAGCGCAACGCGGACTCCGATGCTCAATTGGCCTCCCACAACACCTCCATTAGAAATCTTGAAGTACAAATGGGCCAAATTTCTCATGCCTTGAAAACACACCCAAAGGGATCACTAGCGAGTGATATGGTGGTGAACCCAAAGGGTGGGAACAATAATAATACTGATCACGCCATGGCGGTGACCACAAGAAGTGGAAGAGATGGTGACGCGAGTTCTTCTAGACAAAAGAGAATTGTTGTTGATGATGATGAATAACCAAATGATGAGTTACCAATTGAGGTTGAGCAAGTGGTGGAAGATCCAACTACTAGTGAGGTGAGAATTGACATCCATGATAATGGGGAGGATTTGCAAAGGGACATGAACCCGTCCAGGGAGCACGTGATTGATATGCCGGAACCGGTGGTCCCACAAGCCAAGGCACCATTGCCTAGGCCCCCTCCTCCATATCCTCAAAGATTGGCGAAGAAAAAGCAAGAGAATCAATTCAACAAAATTCATCGACATGATGAAGAGTCTTTCCATCAATGTCCCTTTGGTTGAAGCTTTGGAGCAAATTCTCAGGTATTCTAAGTTCATGAAGGACTTAGTCACAAAGAAACTATCTATGGAGTGCGAAACCATAAAGATGACTCACCAAGTGAGTGCCATAGTGCATTCAATGGCACCCAAGCTTGAAGACCCGGGAGATTTTACCATTCCTTGTACAATCGGGAGTGCAGATTTTGCTAAGGCTTTGTGTGACCTCGGAGCTAGCATAAACTTGATTCCATATTCAGTCTTTAAAACATTGGGGATTGGTCAACCTAGGGCTACCTCCATGCGTCTTCAAATGGAGGATAGAACTATGAAGAGGCCTCTAGGAATCATTGATGATGTATTGGTGCGGGTTGACAAGTTCATTTTGCCCGCGAATTTTGTCATATTGGATTGCGAAGTGGATTATGAAGTCCCCATCATCTTGGGAAGGCCCTTATTTGCAACGGGGAATGCCTTAGTTGACGTGGAGGCCGGTGAGCTCACTTTCCGGGTGGGCAATGAAAAGGTTGTGTTCCATGTTTGCAAGTCAATGAAGCAGCCCAAAAGCACAAAAGTATGTTCTTTCATGGACTTTGTCACCGAGGTCATTATTGATGATGCAAGCTCTATGATAAATGTTAAAGATCCAGTGGAGGCAGCTTTATTGAACCATGATAACATTTTGGTGTATGGCTTAATTGAAAGTACCAATGCCCTACAAGGCATGGGTTCTTATTCCTATGGTCTCCGAAAGCTATCCTTGGACTTGGAGAATCGGAAAACTCCTCCGACAAAGCCTTCAATTGAAGAGCCACCTACATTGGAGTTGAAGCCACTTCCACCACACCTCAGGTATGAATATCTTGGTCCCTCTCGTACTTTACCTATTATACTTTCATATTTCCTAACCCAATTGCAGGTAGACTCCACTCTAAAAGTGCTAAAGAGGAGGAAGAAGGCCATATGATGGACACTTGCTGACATTCGGGGAATAAGCCCCGCATTTTGCATGCCCAAAATCATTCTTGAGGATGGAGCAAAGCCTTCCGTAGAACACCAACGGAGGCTCAATGAAGCAATGCAAGAAGTGGTGAAGAAGGAAATAATTAAGTGGCTTGATGCAGGGGTTGTCTACCCAATCTCGGATAGTGCTTGGACTTCTCCGGTCCAGTGTGTCCCAAAAAAGGGTGGCATGGCAGTGGTCCAAAATGACAAAATGAACTTATTCCAACAAGAATGGTCACATGTCGGCGGGTATACATGGATTACCGCAAGTTAAACAAAGTGACTCGCAAGGATCATTTTCCCTTGCCTTTCTTGGATCAAATGCTTGACAGGCTTGCGGACAGGGCTTTCCATTGCTTCTTGGATGGGTATTCAGGCTATAACCAAATCTTGATTTCCCCGGAGGACCAAGAAAAGACTACTTTCACGTGTTCGTATGGTAAATTTTCCTTCTCCAGGATGCCTTTTGGACTTTGTAATGCACCTGCCACATTCCAGCGGTGCATGACGGCAATCTTTACTGATATGGTTGAAAACTTCCTCGAGGTGTTTATGGATGACCTAAGCGTAGTTGGGGACTCCTTTTATGAATGTTAGAGCAATCTTGACAAAGTCCTCGCCTGTTGTGAAGAGACCAACATAGTACTAAACTGGGAAAAATGCCATTTTATGGTGGAAGAAGGGATAGTGTTAGGCCACAAAATCTCGAGGAATGTAATTGAAGTAGACAAGGCGAAGATTGAAGTGATTTCTAAATTGCCACCTCCAACATCGGTAAAGGTAGTCCGGAGCTTTCTTGGGCATGCCGGGTTCTACCGGTGTTTCATTAAGGACTTCTCAAAGGTGGTCAATCCTCTTTGCAAATTGCTAGAGAAAGATGCCAAGTTCAACTTTGATGACAATTGTATGAAGGCATTTGAGCTATTGAAGCAAAAGCTCACTTCCACGCCAATTATCATCGTACCCGATTGGAGCTCTTCTTTTGAGCTAATGTGTGACTCTAGTGATGTGGGTGGGAGCGGTTTTAGGCCAAAGGGTGAACAAGATCTTTCACCCCATCTATTATGCTAGCAAAATAATGAACTCGGCCCAAATGAACTACATTGTCACCGAGAAAGAATTATTGGAAATAGTATTTGCGATGGAGAAATTTTGTCCTTATCTTATGGGTTCCAAGGTCATAGTTCACACCGACCATGCGACACTCTGGTATCTCATGATAAAAAAGGACTCCAAAGCGAGACTCACGCGTTGAGTGTTGTTACTTCAAGAGCTCGACTTGGAGATAATTTATAGAATGGGAAGTGAAAACCAAGTCACCGACCATCTCTCCCGATTGGAGGAACAAGGTCGACCTTGTGATGGGCTTGAAATTGATGACAATTTCCCTGATGAACAATTTCTTTCTGTGTCAATGCAAGAAATGCCATGGTTCGCAGACATTGCCAACTATTTTGTCACTGGTGTTGTTCCTCTTGAGCTCTCTTCCAACCAAAGGAAGAAACTTAGGAGGGATAGCATGGATTTGTATTGGGATGAACCATACTTATTCAAGATTTGCAATGACGGTGTCATCTGGCGATGTGTGCCCGAAGAGGAGCAAAGGTCGATTCTGGAGTCATGCCACTCCTCACCTTATGGTGGTCATCATGGAGGGGCAAGGACAACTTCAAAGGTGTTAAGTTGTGGTTTCTTTTGGCCTACATTGTACAAAGATGCTAGTGATTTAGTCAAGAGATGTGACGAATGTCAAAGAGCAGGGGGAATTTCGAAGAAAGATGAGATGCCTCTCAATACCATGCTCGAAGTGGATATTATTGATGTATGGGATATCGATTTCATGGGCCTGTTTATTAGCTCTTGTGGGAACACATACATTCTCGTGGCGGTTGATTATGTTTCAAAATGGGTTGAAGCCGTGGCTCTACCCAACAATGAGGCCCGGAGTGTTATTGCATTTCTCAAGAAGAGCATTTTTACAAGGTTTGGAACGCCTCGTGCAATCATTAGTGATGGGGGGTCGCATTTCTGTAATATAGCTTTTTACACTTTGCTTGCAAAGTATGGTGTCAATCACAAAGTTTTCACTCATTATCATCCCCAAGCGAGTGGCCAAGTTGGAGTCTCAAACAGGGAAATAAAGAGTATATTGTCGAAGACGGTCAATGCAAATATGACCGATTGGTCAAAGAAGTTGGATGACGCTCTATGGCCTTATAGGACTGCTTACAAGACCTCGATCGGTATGTCTCCATAACGGTTGGTGTTTGGAAAAGCTTTCCATCTACCGGTGGAGTTGGAGCACAAGGCCATGTGGGTTTTGAGAAAGTTGAATCTTGAATGGGACATGTCAGCCAATCTTCGTGTGGAGCAGCTTAATGAACTTGATGAATTAAGATTCCATGCCTACTCCCGTTCGTCCTTGTACAAGGAAAAAATGAAGTACGTTCATGATAAATATGCTCGTGGCAAGGAGTTCAAAGTAGGTGATTTGGTTCTCTTGTTCAACTCTCGGTTACGTCTATTTCCGGGAAAGCTTAAGTCGAAATGGAGTGGACCTTTTGAAGTTGTGTTTGTGACTCCGTTTGGTACACTTGATCTAAAGAACAAAAGTAGGGAGATTTTCAGAGTTAATGGGCACAGGGTCAAGCACTACCTGGGCAAGATTGATGACATCCATGTGGTGGCACCTCTCCATCTTAAGTTAATTGAGGGTAACATGTGTCGTGCTGCGACGTTAAATCAGGCGCTCCTTGGGAGGCAACCCATGTGTTTTTCTTTTTGTTTTTCTTTGATTTTTTTGTAGTGTAGGATCTGTTATTGGACTAACTAGTTGTGGGATGTTGTAGGATTATTTTGATGCAGTGCACAGGGCTAAGTTGAAGTGCATTTTGTGCGGTCCGCAAAGCTGTCTCACCAAAAATTCACTCTATGAAGTTGCCACCACGACCACACTGCCATTTTGTGCGGTCCGCGGTGGACCACTGTGACCGCACTGCCATTTTGTACAGTCCGCGGTGGACCACTGCGACCGCGGTTGTGTTTGTGCGGTCCGTGGTAAGCAAGTGCCCAGTCCCAGCAAAGTTGAGCACCGCGGACCGCGGTCATTTTGTGCGGTCCGCGGTGGGGGAAAGTAACGTGGGTCCCAGGCAAAAACTCTATAAATAGTGCCTAAGGGCCTCATTTTACACGTTTCGCTCCTTGCTATCTCAACAGTAAAAATTTCACTGTGCATCACCCTTGCTAATTTCAAGTGTTTCCGCTCATTCATCTCATCTTCATCCTACATCTAGTAAGTTTAATTTTGTCCCCCTAACTTCTTAATTATGTATTTTCTTGTTTAATTAGTAGTTTTTCTTTTTCTTTCTCCCATTTTTCTTCTTTAGTCCATTAATCATGTGTAGGGGTGTTTCACAATGCTTAATTTAGACCCATTTTAATTAATTACACTGATTAAACACCTAGGGTATCAATAACATGTGCATTTAAACTTGAATTAAAAGTAAAAATTGAAACCCTAAGATGGGACTCAGTGCGGTCCGCGATGCTTTAGTATCACACAAGTCCCAGATGAGGACCGCGGTACATTTTTGTGCAGTCCGCGGTGCCTTAATGCGGACCGCGGTTCTTTTTGTGCGGTCCACAATGATCATTTTCAGAGGGTGGGTATTCTGAACCCCACCTTACTGCGGACTGCAGTTCTTTTAGACCCCTCTGCGGTGCCTTAATGCAGACCGCGGTTCTTTTTATGCGGTCCGCGATGAACATCTTTAGAGAGTGGGTATTCTGAACCCCACATCAGTGCGGACCTCGATTCTTTTTGTAAGGTCCGCAGTGACCTTTTTCAGAGTGTGGGTGGTCTGAACCCCACCTTACTGCAGTCTGCGATGCTTTACTCCGGACCGCAGTCCATTTTGTGCGGCCCGCGGTCTGCTACTTCTGCAACTCCAACTCCAAATACCTGCTACCTTTGTGTTCACTAATATATCACCTGCTTGGACACTAACAAACTTTACATGAATTCAACTTGCAGATTGTGGTTCAATGAAGAGGTGGTGGTCGAAAACCAAGCAGAAAGGGAGAATCCTCCCGGGGGAGAGGCAAAAGGATGATCAAATTAGTCCCCCAAGTCCGGCAAGCCATAAAAAACACCAGAAAAACAATCAGAGCCTTGGATAGAGCTGCTTCCCAGTCGGGAAGTGAGTATGCACCCTCTGGAGAAGCATCTGATTCTGAGTCAGTACCAGAGTTTGTTCCAGACTTTCCGGAGAGGTTCAGATTGACAAATGAACCTTCTGACTCCCCTTCTGCCCAATCATCAACACACTCAGAGTCGTCTGAGGGCTCAGCTGCAGGGAGCTATCATGAATACTCTACCTCACCCACAACTTCACTATCGGGTGAGCACTCCGAAGCAGAGGAAACAGGGGATGAAGCCCAAACAGGGGGTGAACCCCAAATAGGGGGAATTGAGATTTAAACAAGAAATCCTGCAGCGCGGAAAGATCGGTTTGTGAGTGAACCGGCCTTTCATAAATTCCGGAAATGGTGGCCTGAGAAGAAATTGATCCTGGAGCGAAAGTTCATCAAAGGAGATCTTCTGCCAGACAACCCCAATGTACTAAAACAGTTCACAGAGAAAAGGTTAGGACTACTTCAATTGCCGGGTGGTGGAGGCAAATGAGAACCTAGTCAAGGAGTTTTACACTAATGTTGCCTATGTTAAAGAAAACTCCAAAGCGACTAAGGTGTGGAATGTGACAGTGTTATTTGATGGGAATGCAATAAATGGGTACCTTGACTTCGATGATGAGGATGAGTCGGAGTACTTTGAGAAGCTGAACTTGGGGGATGATTCCCATTCATGGCTAGCTGAACATTTGGCAATCCCGGGTACCACCCCAGGCTGGTTGCAAGCAGGGAAGTTGATTCTGAGGAGAACATTAAACTTTGAGGCTAAAGGTTGGGAGACTTTCGTGTGTAGCAGGCTAGACCCCACCTTTTACGAAAACTCTCTCCCTCTCGGTCGTGCTGTGCTGGTGGCCTCAATCATGGCAGGGTACCCAATTAATGTCCAGAATATGATGTCACAGGTAATCAGCCGAGCGGTAAATGAAAGCGACAGATCCTACCCTTTCCCCAACTTCTTGAATATGTACTTTGAGGACCAATAGGTAGAGGGGAGGAAGTTTGATGTAAAGGTAAAGCCAAAGGCCCCATTCTCCTGCTACAGCCTTCAGGGTGATGACAACCCCAAAAGTAAGAAATTTCTAAGGAAAAGCCATTGTTTCCACTGGCCAGTCTGAAGAGCCAGTGGTTGTAGTGGCATCTACTCACCCTTCCTTAGCCACCCCAGACATTGCTCCAGGCCCCTTCACTTCAGCAGCCCCAGGCATTCCTTCATCACGGGCATACCCTCTGACTGCCCACCGACTGAGCCAGACCCTATCTAGTATCAGCAACTGGATGCATGCAGCTACTTTAAGCTGTCTGTCCTATCTACGACGGTGGCAGCCCAAGCTGCACCTCCTCCGCCACAAGTCCCACAGTCCGTGGAGGACACTCTCAAGGAGCTTTTGGGAAACCAGAAGAAAATCCTTGAAAACCAAAAGTTGATTCTGGACAATGTTGGAAATCATGGAAAGGAACTGAAAGAGCTTTCCAAGAAGACTAAGAAGCTGAGGAAGACACGTGCCTCCAGGGAGTCAGTGAAGCAGTTAAGGAAGGAGGTAGATAAGCTGAAGGAAGATCAGTTAACATTAGACCTGCTGCTGCATGATCCTGCTGCCCAGCATGAGTCAAAGCCGGAGATAGAGAGGCCACCAAAGAGGAAGAAAGCGATTCCCAGTATTGAGGGTATTGTTATAGAATTGGCAGACCCGCAGGGAGGTACCTCGAGTCAGCCACAACTGCCAATACAGGCCCAGTTTACAGAGGAGATCCAGGCTCCGATGGAGACACAGGATTCTGAGGACCCGTCACAGGCTCCCATGCAGTCCACAGACCCCGGGACCCATACTCAGGATCCTATGCAGACGGAGGGCCTATATGGAGTTTCTGTTTACTCTTTCTCATTCTATTTGTGCTATTTTTGGTTAGGTAGCATTGAGGACAATGCTATCTCTCATTTGAGGGGGTAGCCCTATTTTGGATTTGGATGACTGTACATATTTGATACTATTTTTAGTATGCTTTCTTCTTTTTTTTGCTTTTGGTATGTAGATAACTTTACAATTCTTGTACTTTACGTATTTCGTACATTTGGTCTGTATATAAAGTTACTTTCTGATGTATATATTCATCTCCCTTATGTATATTCGATTAATTTCCCCTCATGTATATATTCATTCTACTTTACACATTTTACTTCCCGCATTTTTCCTTTTCATAGCTTCTTAGTTTATTTTTGTAGCTTCTTGTTTTGAATTTTCGCGTGCAATAAGCCTTTGGTTTTCTTAATGCCACGATTCTTTCCAAAGGTGGAATTTGTGTGAACCGGATGCTCTTCCCGAGGATGGATGGTGTGACAACCTTCGTAAGGGTTTGAGTCTATTTTTCTTTTTGCTTTTTTTTGTGTAAATAGTAGTTAGTGAGTAATGGTGCCTCAAGCAAAGCTTCACTTGGGCCTAACACATTTGCATTTGATCCTATGGTCAAAAACAAATCGTTGTGTTTAGGATGGTGAAAGTTGTGACCTTGAGACTCTTGTGTTGACCGATAATCATCAAGTGGTTTTCCGGGACCATTGTGTTGCTCAAATCATAGCTAAGGTCATTATGGGCCCCCAACTCTGTTTCTTTAGCAATCCCATAGCTTGAGTGGTGAGAATTTGAATTGCAAGTCCAAGTCCCGTGCCATTAGTCTAGAACTTGCCCTGAATGTCTGTCAAGGAGAAATCCTAAGTGTAGTTTGACTTGAGATGTGATTATAGGCTCTCCTTGATCTGAATGATGACTTGAACATTTACATAGCCTACCAATGACAATTTCCCTAGTCAACCCTTTTGAGCCTTAGACCTTTTTCTTTCAAAAACCATGATACAAGCCTTTACCCGTTCTGACCCTCTCTTGGCACCCCTTCTTTCCTTAGCCCAAGGAAAAAGGGTAAGTTTGGGGGATGAACAAGGAATACAACAAAGTTAAAAAGAAGGTACAAACGTAAGAAAAGGAAAGGCAATGAAAACGAAAGAAACGAAATTCAAAAAACAAAAATAAAAAAACAAAAAAAAATGAATAATTTAGAAGAAGTAAAGGGAATCAATGAAAGAAAATAGATTAAAGGTGTGGAATGCTTAGAAGGAGAAAAAATAGTTGAAATGAACAAGAAGGAGTGACAGTATGTTTCTCTTACCCCTCAAAAAGAGTTTAATGACTCAAGAAGTCAAGAGAATGTGCACAAAAAGTGAAACAAATGAAGTGCTTAAGGGAAGATGGTACCTACCTAGACCAAATATTTCCTACCCTGAACTAAAAGCCTTCATCATTTATCCACAAAAGTCCTATATGATCTTGAGTTGAATTAAGCTCACATTAGTGGCAACTCACATAAGGGGCAAGCCTATGGTACTTTGAGCCGGACTTGAGTTTTTTCCTTGAGAGAGATGAGTGAACTCCCATTATCCTCGTTCTGAGTGTTACAATCTTAAAGAGAGGTCTGTTTAGGGAGAGTTGAGGATTATGAGTTTGGGCTCCACAACAACCAAAGTAGTAGTAAGAGCTTCGTTGATGAGTCGAGTCAACTCTTGATGCTCTTGTGCCGCACTGAAATCCATGGTGTTAAAAGGACAAATGTTGTTAATGATTAATTTGCATTGAGGGCAATTGTTAGTCCCAATTGATGCTAGAAGAGGTTACCTTAGGATAGCTGAATTTTCTTGGACTTACTCAAAACGGGGTGGGGCTTATTTTGTTTGCTTGAGGACAAACAAAAGCTTAAGTTTGGGGGAGTTGATAACTAGGGATTTTACCTTAATTTACACTCTTTCTTGCTTAAGGTTTGGATGAAATTTTATGCAAAATAGTCCCAAAGGCTTACTTGTTGTGCTTGTTGCAGGGTTTAGTCAAAAAGGGTGACAAATAGTCAAAAACCTGCTAAAAAAGGAGTGAAACATGCACAAGTACCAAGAACAACACAAGAAGAATCCAACTAACCACCGCGGACCGCAGTCCACTTTGTGCGGTCCGCACTGAAGAGATTCAGAGAGTACATTTTGAAGGACAAACCACCGCGGACCGCGGTCCACTTAGTGTGGTCTGCACTGAAGAGATTCAGAGAGTACATTTTGAAGGACAAAACACCGCGAACCGCGGTCCACTTAGTGCGGTCCACACTGAAGAGATTCAGAGAGTACATTTTGAAGCCAAACCACCGCGGACCGCAGTCCATTTTGCGCGGTCCGCGATGAGGAGATTCAGAGAACATTGATTTTGAAGGCCAGAAGACCAACGCGGACAGCAGTCCATTTTGCGCAGTCCGCACTGAAGCCACCGCGGTGGCCAAGTTCAGAGACTCAGTTTCTCAAGACAAAGACCTCAGCGCGGCCGTAGTCCATTTTGTGCGGTCCGCGGTGACCCCGCAGGGGTATTTTTGTCCAGAAAATTTGGCTTAGTATAAATAGTTTCTTTTCCCATTTTAGGTCAGCTTTGGTACTCTAATATTATCAGGATCTCGAGAATGACTTTTCTTCAGCTCTTTGAGTAATTTTAGAGGGTTTCAACATTGAATCTTTCAATTTTAGTTTATAATTCAATTATATGGGTTTTTCTTCATCTATTTCTCTAATTTCTTCAGTTATTATGAGTAGCTAAACCGATCAGCTAGGGTTGTGGCTCAACCCTAGTGTGGGTGTTTCATGGGTCCATTAAATTAAGGCTTAGATGTTTATGGGTAATTGGTATTTGGACTGATTTGAGGTTCTCAAACACTAATTGGTGTTTATTTGACTTGGGTTCTTCTTGAGAAAGAGAAATTGAGTCTAGAAAATCAGTCCAACAAGGAATTGGAACGTATTCAAGATATTGATAGTCCCAATTAACGGATTAAACCTAGAGATAGTAAAACCCTACTTGAGCCTATATTACTTGTATGATTTTGACACCCAATTGGTCTCGAGAGAGACAATTAAGGCAAAGCCACTCAATCTACCAAGAGGTGTAAAGTGGTAATCCCGTGCATTGGCTATATCACAACCCCCTTTATGTCATCTTTGCCTTAGGTATTGCAATCCCGTTGAGTACTCACCTAGGAGAAAGTCATAGCCCTAGTCCTCTTTATCTGTTAAGAAAACACTCAAAAAGACATTAGTTAGTTAATTAGCTATTCACAATTAGTCTAAAACGTAGTTCTAATATAAAACCAATAGTATTAAAAGTGCAATTAAGAGCACGAAACATTACTAGATCACTTAGGAACTCAACTCCCACAATTGTAACTCCCTGTGGCTTCGATCCCGACCCGTTCAGGTAAAAGCTGCATTGACCTTCATCTGGCTACTATTTAGTAGTGTAGGTGAGCGCCGATCAGTTATGCTGGTGTCTGGAAAGGTCAACAGGTTATGTTGTCGCCTGAAAAAGAGATCACCGGGTTATGCCAGTGTCTGGAAATGATCAAAAGGTTATGTTGTTGTCATGAAAAGATAGATCACCAGGTTATGCTGGTGTCTGCTAGGGAGTGGGACCCTATGTTGGCATCAACTAAGGAATGGAATGTCCTTGGTCAGAAAAGGTTTGGCTAGGGATTGGGGACCCTATGCTACTTTAGGTTGAATCATTTTCAACTTCATTTCTTCTTTTTTTTATTTTTTTTTATTTTCCTCTCTCTCTCTCTCTCTCTTTATTTTTTATTTTCATGCATGCAGGAAAGGATTTTTGGAGGAAACTTCCCTTTTTTGGAGTCAATGCTGCAGAGCTCCTTCTGGCCCTCGCGCAATTTTCCTTCAGTTGAACCTGCTTTTGCACGGTTGCTTTTGAATTTCACCGGTTTCTTATTTCAACAAAGAACAATTTGTTAGTTTGAAACAATGGTTGGTTTTGCGGCCTTGATTATTTCAACTGCTTGATCTCGGCCCTTTGACGAGGATCTCAACCACTTGTTCGTTTGCTGGGGATTGGGTTTCATTTCTAAACCCGGTGATTCTGGATTTCCAGATTTCATCATGGTAATTGGTTACGTGGGACCCAACATTTCAACTTTATTTTGCCTTTGTAGGACTTTCACTTGTTTTTCTTTTTGGGTTTTTGGAGCGTCGGTAAGATTCAGGCTCCTTAGATTTGCTGCAGCGGCTAGTCACGTGGTACTTAACCTTTCCAACTTTATTCCGCCTTCATCGGCCTTTCATTTCAACTTCAAAGCATTGGGAGTACTTCGACTTTTCAACTTTTGCCGAGATGGTTATCCCGTGGGACTCAACCCTTCAACTTCATTCGCCCTTATAGGCACTTCAATTCGGTTTTCTCCTTTCAGGGGTATTGAGTTTGAAGCATCGGCCACTAAGGCCAGTCGGGATCGACTTGATTCCCCCGACGAGGCTGGGTGCCTTTTGCATATTAGCCCGTGTCAAATGAGATCCTATAAATTAGTTTTGCCATCCTTTCTTTGCCTTAATTTCGGCACAGAGTTAGATCGAAAGGGATTTAAAAGAAAATAAATGATAGAACAGACAATGAATTTAAACAGGAGGTATCCCTTTCGGGGAAAGGAAGAAAGGACTTATCTGGAGTGCATGCAGACTTCAATGAATATGCATGCTCCTTGGATTGGATGCCTGATCCGTGTAAATCGTCCGACTCTCAAAAATTCATCACAATTATCACGTCGAGATTGAGAAACCTTGCCCCGAACTGTGTCCATGTCAGTGACACATTATCCTTTTCGATCAGTGGTACCCTTTGCGGGTTTTCGCCAACTGACCTCTCTCATTTCTCTTCTCACCATCGCCTTGTAGTGTTCTTTGCGAGTTTTCACTAACAAGACTCTCTCATTTTAATTTCTCTTCTTACCATCGCCTTACGGTGCTCGTGTGGGTTTTCACCGATAAGACTCTCTTATTTTAATTTCTCTCATTTGCTTGTATCAGATCCAAATGACTGTATCCCCAAATTTGGACATCTTTGTCGATTGATCGGAAGGACTTGAATAGTGTTTTGGTGAAAAGAATTTGTATTGAATTACAACTTTGGAACCTTTCAGGAGAAACATTGCTGAACATATCATAACATCTGCTCAAGCTTAAAATCTTGGGGAAATGTGGAATTTTATTTTGGTGTGACTGAACCCCGGGGAGAGGCTGCCTACGTATCATTTCGGAATCAAGTCGAATGTAGTTCAGGGAAACATTTTTGTTTTGGTTTTTGTTTTGATTTTTCTTTTGTTTTTCATTATCATCTTTTTTTTTTGACAACACTTTCAGGTTCCAAAGTGGGTAATCAAAGAAAAGTAACCGGCTCAAAGAGTTTACAAAAGTTGGGTAGTGTTTGGGGTAACGTGAATGAAATCCTTCGTCATTTCTCTCGGGAGCATCCACATTATGAAAAGGTCAAACATAGTGCCCTTTGACTGCATCTGCATTGACAGCCGTTTCGGGATCATTTCCTTCGATGTCCCTCAAGTACAATGCTCCTTTTGGTAGCAGTTTCCTTATGATGTATGGACCTTTCCAATTCGAGACGAATTTTCCTTTCTCCTCTTCATGGTGTGGGAGGATACGTCACAGGACGAGTTGCCCCACTTCGAAGTTCCTAGGCCACACTTTCTTGTTATAGGCGCAGGCCATTCTTTGTTGGTACAACTGCCCGTGGCCAACTGCGGCTATTCTTTTCTCATCAATCAGAGTTAACTGTTTCAGCTGGGTTTTGACCCATTCTTCATCCTCAACTTCAGCCTCAACAATGATCCAAAGGGAGGGAATTTCAACTTCTGCATGTATTACGGCTTCAGTGCCATAAACCAATAGATAGGACGTAGCTCCAACCGATGTGCGCACGGTCGTGCCATATCCCAATAATGTGAAAGGCAATTTCTCGTGCCATTGCCTAGAAGTCTGAATCATTTTTCTGAGGATTTTCTTGACGTTTTTATTTGCTGCTTCAGTGGCGCCATTGGGTTTGGGCCGGTAAGAGGTGAAACTGCGGTGTGTGATTTGAAACTGTTCACATACCTCTCTCATCAAGTTAGTGTTTAGATTTGCGGCATTGTTGGTAATGATAGTTTTTGGGATGCCAAAACGACAGATGATATTGGAGTGCACAAAATCCACCACTTCTTTCTTAGTGACAACTTTGAATGTGACTGCCTCAACCCATTTTGTGAAATATTCGATAGAAACCAGGATAAATCTGTGCCCGTTTGAGGCTCTCGGCTCAATCGGCCCAATGACATCCATTCCCCAAGAAACGAACGACCAGTGTGCTGACATGGGATGCAATTCTGAAGGTGGTGCATGGATCAAATCACTATGTATTTGACACTTATGGCATTTCCGGACGAAGCTGAAGCAATCTTTCTCCATGGTCATCCAATAATATCCTGCCCGCAGAATTTTCTTTGCGAGGACGTACACGTTCATGTGGGGGTAGCATACTCTTGAATGCACCTCTCATAATCTTTTCGGCTTCTTTAGCATCCACACATCTCAATAGATTCAGACCGAGAGTCCTTTCATACAACACTTCCCCACTTAGGAAGAAACTGCTGGAGAGCCTTCTGATGGTTCTCTTTTGGTCTCCGTTGTCCTGCTCCGGATATTCTTTTGTTTTCAAGAACCTTTTGATATCATGATACCATGGTTAAACATCGGGCTCTATTTCGACCGTGTTACAATAACCATGTATTTCCCGTATTTGAATCTCCAAGGGGTCAATGTGGGCATTACCCGGGTATGGCAGCATTGCAGCCAAGGTGGCTAGTGCATCAGCTAACTCATTGTGGCATCGAGGAATATACCTGAACTCGACAGCTTTGAATCGCTTGCTAAGATCCTCCACATGTTGTCTATATGGAAGGAGTTTAACGTCCCGAGTTTCCCATTCTCGTTGAGCTTGCTTGATGATTAAGTCAGAATCTCCTATGATCAACAATTCCTCTACATCCATGTCAATTGCCATATTCATGCCCATTATGTAGGCTTCATATTCAGCAGTGTTGTTTGTAAAGAAGAACTGAAGACGGGCGGTGGCTGGATAGTGTTTTCCTATGGGAGAAATCAATATTGCCCCAATCCCAACACCTTTTGCATTTATAGCTCCATCAAAGAACATTTTCCAAGTGTTGGTGTTTTCGGGAATCACATCAACTGAGTTTACTTCCTCGTCCGGGAAGTAAGTGCTCAAAGGTTGACAGTCGTTATCGATAGGATTTTCAGCCAGGTGATCCGCCAAGGCTTGATCTTTCATCGTCATGCGGATGACATAGACTATGCCGAACTCGGTGAGCAAAATTTGCCGCTTTTCTAATCTCCGGCGGGCATTGGCTTTTGGAATATATACTTCAAAGGATCCAGCCTAGTGATGAGGTATGTGGTATAAGCCAACAAGTAATGTCGGAGCTTCTGAGCAACCCAAGTTAAAGCGCAACAATTTCTTTCCAACAACGTATACTTGGCTTCACAGCTCGTGAATTTCTTCCTCAAGTAGTATATGGCATGTTCCTTTTTCCCGGTCGCATTATGCTGCCCGAGAACACACCCAAAGGAATTTTCCAACACCGTTAAATATAAGAACAAAGGCCTTCCTAGTTCTGGTGGGACTAACACTAGCGTATTCTACAGATATTCTTTGATCTTGTCAAAGGCGTCTTGGCATTCATCCATCCATTTAATTGCTGCGTCTTTCTTCAACAACTTGAATATAGGCTCACATGTGGATGTCAACTGGGCGATGAACCTGCTGATATAATTCAACCTACCCAGCAAACTCATGACCTCTTTCTTGGTTCTCGGAGGTGGCAAATCCTGAATAGATTTTATCTTCATCGGGTCTAGCTCGATGCCCCGTCGACTGACTATAAATCCTAGCAACTTCCCAAATGGAACTCCGAAGGCACACTTGGCCGGATTCAATTTCAAATCATATATGTGCAGACGTTCAAAGAATTTTCTCAAATGCTGCACATGGTCGTCTTGTGTCCTAGATTTAATGATTACATCATCCATGTACACCTCAATCTCCTGGTTCATCATGTCGTGGAAAATGGCGGTCATGGCCCTCATATAGGTAGCCCCGACATTCTTTAGACCGAACGGCATGACCCAGTAGCAATAGGTGCCACAAGGCATGGTGAAATCCGTCTTTTCTACATCTTCTTCATCCATCAAAACTTGGTGATACCCAGCGTAACAATCTTTGAAAGACTGTACCTCATGTTTAGCACAATTATCAACCAGGATATGGATGTTTGGCAGTGGAAAATTGTCTTGGGGACTTGCTTTATTTAAATCTCGGTAGTTTACACACACTCGGACTTTCCCGTCTTTCTTAGGTACCGGGACCACATTGGCCAGCCAGGTGGTGTATTGGACCACTCGGATTACTCCAGCTTTTAATTGTTTAGTGACCTCTTCTTTGATCTTGTCACTATGTGTGTTTTAAATTTCTTCTACTTTTTTTGGACGGGTGGATAAGCGGGGTAGGTCAGTAATTTGTGCACCACCAAGTCAACACTTAGTCCGGGCATGTCATCATAAGACCAGACAAACTCGTCTTTGAATTTGAATAGAAGTTGGACCAAAGTGTCCCTAGTTCTTTCATTAGTATGGATACTTATCATAGTTTCTCGGACTTCTTCTAAATTACCCAAATTAACCGGTTTGGTTTCGTTTAAGTTTGGCTTAGGCTTATTCTCGAATTGTTCCTATTCTCGATTTATTTCCCTAAAAGCCTCATCTTCATCATATTCCGGTTCTTGATTCATTATTTCTTGGTTAGACGGGGTATTAAGATCTGGGCGTGAAGTCCGCAGGCATGTCATGTTATTAAAATCCACATTATTAGAACTGAAAAGAGAACAATAAGAGAAAAATAACAGAAATTAGGAGGTAAAGATAGAGGTTTATAGACTATGAAATATTAATTTCATTTCATTGAATTTTTAACATAGGAGGGTTTACATCAAAATTTGAAAAGACAATAAACTAAAAACACTCGAGTTACACCCTGAAATAACTCGAAGTGCAGAAATGATGGCAAGGGTGGACTACCAGGACTCCCACCTGACGGGGAATGGAGTAGCCTTCCAGTTTTGGAGCTTGGCATCAGGCCCCATATACTGCACTTCAGCAGTGCTTGAGCCTTCTCCTAATTGGACCATATGAGTTTCATGCAACATCTGTCTCATTGCCCCACAAATATCTTCGGTTTCCTCGGCCGTGAAGGTTTCCTCTTCTTCTTCTATGTATTTCGGCTCGACAAATGATTCTGTGATGTGCGGGATTGGCTAAGGCAACACCCAACCATCCTTCTTACGCTGGTCAACCCCTTTTTCATCATCAGGAGTAGCTTATACGCAACCACAATCTTAAAATCCTGGTAGACGATATGCTCGCTACCTTCTCTTGCTTCCAGGCAGGGGACTGATGGATCCCTGTAAATAGACTGTTCGTCTTCTCCATGGACCACAATCTCCTGGTCTTCGTGCTCGAATTTAATCATCTGGTGGGAGGTTGAGGGTACATCTCCTGCGGCGTGGATCCACGGCCTTCCCAGGAGATAGTTATAGGAGGTATCCATGTCTTAGACCTGAAATGTCACTTCAAAGTCCACAGGGCCAATTGTCAGAACCAAATCAATTTCTCCTATGGTGTCCCTCTTGATTTCTTCGAATGCACGGACACATACATTGTTGGGTCTGATTCTCTCAGTTCCAATCTCCATTCTTTTCAGAGTTGAGAGAGGGCAAATGTCGACACCAGATCCTCCATCAACCATAACCCTCTTCACATAGTACCCATTTAACAGTTAGGTGGAGAGCCTTATTGTGTGCGGCCCCTTCCGGGGGCAAGTCACTTTTTCTAAATGGATACAGTTCACCTCGAAGAATCATTCTGCCATCCTTTCCATTTGTTCAACTGTAGTTTCGGCCGGAACATAGGCTTCATTAAGCATTTTGATCAGGACCTTTTGATGTGCACTTGAGCTTATCAGCAAAGATAGAAGTGAGACCTGAGTGGGAGATTCTCTGAGCTTTTCAATCACAGGGTATTCAGAAGTTTTCATCTTTCTAAAGAATTCCTCTGCCTCCTCGGCGCTTACCGGTTTTTTAGGTGGAAAGCGCTTTTGTATGTTCTTGTTTAGCTCTTTCAGACGAGTTTTCTTCAACCATTTCCCCTGTGATCTCTTTTCCTTTGTACGTCACCACCGTCTTGTTGTATTTCCAGGGGACAGTAGTGGTATCCTTTACGGGACTCTATGACGCGCGGCTAATAACCACGGGCTCATTCAGCCTTGGTGAAATTATTGGCCCCCGCGCCACATACGTCCCCTTCGGTACGTACATTTTCGGGACATTTAACATATCCTTGTTGTATTGCAGTCTTCTAGGAGGTCTTAACACAAACTGTTCCTTCCTGGGTGCCCTGGGGACATAAAGAACAGCATCCTTAGAAGGCCTCGTCTCTGTTTTGGTTTCAACCTTCCCTGTGGCCTGAGGGACGTGGTTGCTTTTCTTCACCTCTTTAACTTGCTTGGGCACCGCTTTGGGCTTTTTCTCTACATCCACAATGGCGATGATAGATTTTAGGGCCGGACCAAAATCTCGGTATTCACAAATCATGCCAATAATCGGCCCGTTACTGTGGGCAGGCAACGGGTTATTGGACACGTTGGGAGCTTCTTCATCCCTTAGTACCACCTTCTTTTATTCTATTAGGCTCTCGACTGTCCTCTTGAGGGTCCAGCAATCTTCAGTATCATGTCCCTCAGCCCCCGAGTGGTAAGAACATCGAGTACCTGGTCGGTAAGAGGGAGATTCTGGGTTCTGTCTGTTTTGGGGTACATGCTGTAGCAGACCCATATGGACCAGTTTTAGGAAAAATCTGGAGTATGATTCTCCAATTGGTGTAAAGTGGGTTCTCTTGGGTGGTTCCCGGAGGTTATTTTGTGGAGGGCGAGGATTATATGGAGCTTGGCGAGGAGGGTTGTTTCTGGGTGGTGGAGCTCGATTTTGATTATAGTGCTGTTGGGGCTGGACATACGGCTGAGCATTCATTATCGGGTAGGGTTGAGGCATCACGGCATATACCACATCCTGGTGGGATAGTAATGTCGTGGGACATCAGAAAATTAGCCTCGGGACTGACGGGAGTTTCTTACAATGGAGGCCATCATTGTCGCTTCCTCTTTCTTCTTTCTATTAGCTGCACTCCCCGACCCACTCTGGATTGCCTGGGAAGTTGCTATTATGGCGGATTGACTTAGACCATTTTCAACCATCTCTCCGATTTTTATTGCTTCCACAAATGGCTTGCCCATGGCGGACATCATATTCTGGAAGTAGTCAGCCTCCTAGGCTTGTAAAAAGACACTGACCATTTCAGTCTCGTCCATCGGAGGCTTGACTCTGGCAGCTTGCTCACGCCACTTAATAGCGTATTCCCTGAAAATTTCTGATGACTTTTTCTTGAGATTGGACAAAGAATTCCTGCCGGGTGCTATGTCCACGTTATATTGGAACTGTCGGACAAAGTCCCGGGCCAGGTCGTCCCATATATGCTAGTGGGATTTATCCTGGTCCATGTACCACTCAGATGCAATCCCATATAAGCTTTCTCTGAAGTATGCCATTAAAAGCTCTTCCTTTCCACCTTCTCCCCTTAGCTGGTTGCAATATATCTTTAGATGAGCTATGGGATCCCCGTGTCCGTCGTATTTCTTAAATTTGGGGGTTTTAAACCCGAGTGGCAGGTGAACGTGTGGAAACATGCATAAGTCGGCATAGGAAACACTTTTCTGGCCACTCAAACCATGTATGTTTTTGAGACTCTGCTCAATGCTTTTCATTTTTCGAGTAATTTCTTCCTACTTGGGGTTCTTGACAGTCTTCTCTTGTCCCACGGTAGATTCCTACCGAGGTTGTTGAGGGTATGAATTTGGAGTGACATGAGTCGTATCTAGATGGAACAGCGGTGTTTGGAAGGTAAAAGCCGGTGGCTCAAAGATTGGACCAAATACTGTTGGTGGCGCCGTGGCGGAGATTGGCGGTGCGGTAAAGATGTTGGAAGACACACTGGAAAATAGTGCCTGGGGGAGATCCTTAGAAGACCTTCCGGCAAAGTGAGCCAACATAGATGGGTATCCGAATGGGGTGGCCAGGTAACTTATAGGGATATTGGAAATTCCACCCGTTCTGGGAATACACTCGGGGAAACCAAGGATGGTGTTGGGTGGTTCCCTACCATTTGACCAGGCGTCGCACATTTCCAACATCCGGCAATGCAGTATTCTATTTTCCTCAGCCATGGCTAACTCAGATGCCGGGATGACCGAGCTTGGTTCATCCTCAGAGGAGTTGACGATGGTTAGGTGACCTTCCGATGTCATTTCGACACTTCCTTTTGATCTGGTGAAGTATGGGTGTGAAGACAGATTACCGCAAAAACAAACCACCTAAAAACAACAACTTTAAGAGTGAACCTCAAAAACATTAGATTGAGGCATTTAGCACATAGGGAATCGCACGTTGGGGGTATGCAATGCACCTAGGAAGTTAAACGTTTTCTACATGTTTTGTATCGATTGAGTGTTTCATCCCGGCTTTGTTTCTCAAACTTGAACTTTCCTTTTTCTTTTTCTTTTTCTTTTCTTTCTTCTCTCTTCTGAATTATTTTCCTTTTTAGGGGTATGATCGAATCCTATGTGGATTGCCTACGTATCACGACGCCGCGTGAATCAGATCATCACGTAGTTCAAGGAATAAATACAAAAGGAAATAAACATTCTGATTTTCAAATTTTCATTCATTAGATAAGACTTCCAATTTCATTCTTTACAAAAGACTCTAACATACGTTATTGGAAATTTAAAAACTACAAAAGACTCCGTCATACTTTCTTGGAAATTTAAAAACTATAGTAGACTCAAACAGACTGCAATGGGAAGATGAAATACAGACTCAAAAAGGACATAAAGACTACATAAGTGCCTCTGTTGCCCCAGAGGCCCGTGGGATATCATTCGGTCTTTCCACGGGCCTACGTGCCATGTCTTGCTGGAGGCGGTACAGGTCATCCATTATCTTGTGGACGAAAATCATTACCGCTGCGAAGAAGGTAGTCCGGGTCATATCTTCACACTCTTGGCATTTTGTAACAATATAATCAGCAATTTCTCTGACCCTCTGCCTGATGACACCTTTTTCCTGGAGTAAGCACCCGATCTGTTGAGATCTAGCCTCTAAAACCTGGGCGTCCTTATGATTCTGCTCTTGCAATTGTTGCAAATTTTCCTCCAACTGAGCTATCATGGTATAACATTGTTCCCTTTCTTCTTTGAACTTCTTGGCTTGCTTAGCCATTTCATTCTCGAGTGTGGCTACCTTTTCTTACAAGCCTGTGACTTCTTGGTCATATTTCCTTTTTATCCTTTGAACAAACTCTGCCCTTTCCTCTGCATTTCTTGCCAATTTTGTCCGAGCTCTAGCCAATTCTTCTTCAGCTTTATCCAAATAATCCCCGTAGTTGCACAATTTTTGCCTAAGACTATTGATAAGTCTTTCATCAGCTCTGCTTCTTTCTAGGTTCTCAGCAGCTATTTTCATTTTTTGGATCTGGGCCCGGAGGGCTTCATTTTCTTTGGTCAACCTGTTTTTCTCCCCTTCAGCTGTGGCGGCTTCTAAACTATTTTCAAATTTGATTTCCCTTATCTGGGCTTCCAATTTGCTTATGGTATCTCGGTAGTTGTTCTTTTTTTCCAACCAAGCCTAATGCTCTTGTGTTTCATCAGTGAATTGTTGCACGTGGGGTCTTTTTGCGGGCCTTCCTGCTCTTGACGCTCTCTACCCCTTCTACCATACCAAGTGGTGTAGCCAGGATCCACCTCTCCTCTGGACAAATCTCTTACTCGAGTCTGTGGCTCCAAGAATCTACATTGTAGTCAGATCTGGCAGACCCTGTCCTCTAGGAATGCAGCTCTTGGTCACAATTCGATGACTTGCCGACTGAGGTCTTCATCATGTGGAACATTCTGTTGCCTTCCTAGTTATCATAAGACCCAATGTGGGGCATATGGCTGAATGCTTCAGAGGCCCATCAACAAAAGGTAACACACCTCGGCCGACATATGGATGACTTCGCCGACAGGGAGCCACCCGAATGTACACTCGATTTGGTTGGCAGTCAATGAACTCAAATGTGTGAACCAGGCTTCTGTGCCCTCCGGAAATTCGTGGCCCTCTACCCGAGTCCCATGTTCTTCAATACAATTTAAACCAGTCAAACCGTAATTCATGTAGCCCGGGCGATGACATAGGTGCTCAATCATCTAGATTTGTAGGAGTAGGTTGCACCCCTCGAAGAATTTTCCCCCGGATCGGCAAATAGTTAGGGCACGGTAGATTTCGGCTAAGACCACTGGTACAAGGGTGCCATTAGACTTTTTCATCATGAAGTCGGCCATCCCCACGAGTCCAATATCTATACATCCATCACTCCTTGGGAAAATTAGGGTACCCAAGAATGCTACCACGAAGGCCAATCCCCGACGGGACTCCCATTTAGTTTGGTTCCCATGGTGATTCAAACCAGTGTTGTCAGCTTCAAAACCCCGAGGATCTCCATAGCGACTGTATAGGAAGTAAAAGGTGCAGAATCCCTCAGATAGGTGTGGATCTTTGATTTCCCGACTATTGCTCAGAAGGTCTAGGAATTTGTGCGGAGTCACAGCCCTGGGTGCTACCGGATATCGGCTTCTGAGATTTCCACTGAGGCTAGCATACCCCGCTATTTCTTCTAGCGTGGGTGTCAACTCAAAGTCTAAAAAATGGAATACATTGTGAGCGGGGTCCCAAAATGATATTAGAGCTTCGATGATGTCCAACCTTGGCTTAATCTCTAAAAGACCGGTAAGTCCGCCCAAAGCTTTTACCGCGGAATTTCTACTGACTTCCCCCAGGTCTTTCCACCAAATATGGAGTCCCAAGGGAATTTCCTCGTCAGCTTTAAAGGGAATATATTCGACAGTGCTCATCCTGCACATTTATTTAAGTGATTGGTTAAGAAAAAGCAAAGCCATGATTTATTTTGACCAAAGATAAAAGTGCAATTTTTTCAAAATTTTTGTAACCAAATGGAAATGGACCATCTTTGCAAATACGGCCTTTCAGCATTTCGGGAAGGAAGTTTTAGGGTTGTGTTTGCTAATTGGGTAAAAAAAATTGAAAAAGACCACAGGTGGCTATTCTTGCAAAAACAGCCTTTTGACGCCCCATTGAGACATTTTGTCTATTTAGACAAGGACGACGTCACCTAAATTCATTTACGACCATATTTTGTATTTTGATTTTTGTTTTTGCAAAAATAGGGTCTGATCCGATGAGGGTTGCCTACGTATCCCACACTGGTGAGAATCAAACAATGCGTAGTTCGGGAAATCTTGACACAATTTAGAAAAATATGCACTGACTTATTTCATTTTTGAGATACTATTTTCCTACTTTCTTTTCCTCCATTTTTTTCAAAACTTTTGGCAGAGTTTAGGGATGATTTTGAATATCGGGGTTTTTTTCAAATATCGGATAACAAGAGTTATCACCTGACTCCGGACGAGCAAATTCTAGCCCAAATGCTAACCAAACCAACAGTCAACAATCAATATCAGTCAACCCTAATATGGGATTGTTGACGCAAGCGCCACCTCACTATCAATATCAACACATCTCTGTAGATCAAAATCAGTCATAAATCTTCTCAATATGCCTCTATGACCCAAATTCAATCATCAATCTCCTCATGTATCAATGTGCCAACATCTCATTGTATCATAATCAAAACACCACATATAATTTACCAATGTGCCACAACTCAACACAAGGACACCAACAACATTTGATATAACATAATAAAAGTGCAGAGAGACATAGATATAATACGCAGATATAATATTATGACTAAAATATATGACTACGGATAAGGCAAATATCTTACATTAGCTTAAATATCCCTATCATATCTCAAACAATTAAGCAAATAGTCTAGACGTGATTTCTAGCATGAATAATACCTCACGCAATCATACAAGTGGAGGACACACAGTACCAAAGAGGCATGATAGCAAAACAAGGAATACAAGAGCCTAAGCTCTACTTAATCATGAATAAGCACGGTGCACACATATACGTTAGTCACCTTGCATATGTGTCACCACAACATATAACAAGTATCATAGCATACAGGGAAAATACCTTCAATTAAAGTCTAGGCCATACTTACCTCATCTGAGCTAGTATTAAACCTCAAATTGCATGAAAACTTCGTATTGGTCATCCAATCATGAAAATTCAAGCCAAATATCATCCAAGGAAGTCAAACAATACTATCATAAGTGATCCCAAATAATAAGTTTCGATCTTTGAAGAATTTTCAAAAAGTCAACAAGAGTTAACCCGTATCCGCATGCTCGAAATTTGAAACTAATACCAAATTCGATGACCCATAACATGATGAGTCCAAATATATAATTATTTTCAAAACCGATTCCAAATCGGCACTCAAATAACAAAAATACACTCTCTTTAATGGTAGACAAAAAAAAAACCCAAATTAATCTTTAAATTCCACGTTTTGGGTACTAATAATCCATATAGATTCTTGAAATATAATAAAAATAGGTGAAAATCACTAACCCTCTTATATTGTATTGATAATCTCCTTGAAATACCCTCTCAAAGTCTGGGGTTCAAAATATGAGACCATGTGCTAAAATATTAAAATTCCAACTCTTAACCCAGTTGTGGTTGTCGCATTTGCAGCCAGTAGTTCGTAATTGCAGAGTTTGCAATTGCGATCATAGGTTCGCGATTAAGACCAATGTTGGCAATAGCTTAGTACCTTCATAAGCAATCCCAAAATCAGCCAAAATAGTTCGAAACCACCCTGGAACTTCTCTTGAACCTCCCGGACGCAAACCATATATGCATTTCAATCATAAAATATGTTGCGAACCTACTCGGGCACTCAAAATACCGAAAAGAGGTCATCTCGACCCTATATTGACATGGTTAAACTCCAAATTCTTAATTTAAATAGTCTCTCAACCAATGACACAAATCACGCTCGAGCCCCTCGGGACCCCTTCTAATCATACCAACAAATACAAATAATTTATTATAAGTTATCCAAAGTGTCCAGACATGAATAAAAACATCAAACCAAAAATCGAAGATCGAATCCATCTCTTAACCTTCAACATTCAATCTTCGTCGAATGTGTCCCAAACATGCTTATACATTCTGGATGAAGACAAACATTGCGCACAAGTTGATATCAACCATTAAAACTGTCACGACCCAAACGGGAGGGCCATGACTGGCACCCGGGCAATACATGTCGAGCACCAATGCATATTTTATCTAACTTTCTTTATTATCTATAAGGGTCGATGAGATCAATATAAATGGTAGACATGAATACTAAACAACCAACAACGAATGATAATGGATGAACATATATAACATGGGCCGACACCTGTCTATGAGCTTCTAAAGAACATAAGTGCTGCAACATTGCCGGAATAGAGACCTGACATACCCATAATGTCTATAACAAAAACGCATACCGAGATCACGGCAAATCCTGAGAAGGGATCTCACCAATAACCGCTGAACTGGGCAGCCAACTGTGGTGGGGAGCTTCACCTACTTGTCTATTAGGGCCTGCAACACGACATGCATCATCCACAAATAAAAAGGACGTGAGTACGAATAAATTACTGAGTATGTAAGGCAGGAAAGCATAAGTAAGAACAGTAATGTAAACAGGGATAGAGAATATACAACATGTAACATCTGGGTACCTATGAACGCTACTGACATGAAATGCATGATACATATATGGAGCTCGGTAAAACCCAACTGATCAGTAGTTGCACAATAGTTTTCGTACCCAGCTGACTATAGCGCGGCTTGGTAGAGTAAAATAGATACACATATATAATGCATGATGGACTCATTGGAATCATATTCTGAACCTTTCGGAGTGACGTAAGGTCGGTATCCTCCGTACACGTTATTAGGGATAACTCTTCATCATGAATTTTATAAGAATCAGCAAGTACCAACAACATTGATAACATAAGAATAAGAGAATCAACATCAACATCAATTGTTCCATAAGAAGGGAAATAGTGTAAGTACCGTTAGCTTCTAACAGTGGAGTATCTTTGGAAGCTTGTTCATTACATTATGTACAATTGGAGTCGTCCAAAAGAAGGAGAGGGATAGCCTCACATACCTTGTATATACTGCCCAACCTCAAGCTATGAAAATTTCACGACTCCTTAGTCTACAATAAGTGAAATGACACTATTGTTATCGTTTAAGCGTCGTAACTATTATGTATCGATCGCAACCTATTTTACGATGACACGGACGACACCTCCCCTTTTTATATGACTTCCAACAAGTTACAACAATCACCAAACAGCCCAAACAACATCAATAATAATCATATTGAGCCTCCCAAAATAGTCCACCAACCAACAACATTACTAACAAGCCTTTCGATATATATCTCACAAGTTCTAGCTTCAACGACTTAGCCGTAACTTGGATAATGTTATATACATGTAGGTTAAGGGGTCCCTTACCTTTAGAAAAAAATAACAACTCTAATTTGACCTTAATTTACCACGAAATATCCCTCCAATGTGGCAATAAGAACAAAGAAGCGAAACTAGCAATCAATAAGGATTTTTCTGCACTAGAATCACTTTAGAAGACTTGAAATCACCTAGGGTTGATATTGAAAACATGAGGGAGTATTTTACAGAACATACGCCACATATTACAACCTCCCACATGAGCTGTAACAACACAAAAATAAGGAACAACAAGAAGAACAACAAACTTACTAGCGCCACTGTCATACCTCCTTTTTCCTCCGATAGGGGTAATAAGGGAGTTTTTCCACTTTAAGTGACATCATTCGGATTTGGGATTTATTTTAGATTTAGAGTCTCCACCCGGATTTTTGACGATGCTCCGAGACACCGTTTGTTTATTAAAAATCCCAAATATAGGAATTCTAGACTCTGTTTTAATTTGTCTGCGAACCAGAAATCCGAGTAAGGAATTCTGTTAACTCGGAGAAGGTGTTAGGCATTCTCGAGTTCCGTGGTTCTAGCACGGTCGCTTAACTATTATTATTTGGTCTAAATTATTTTGTTATTTACATGTTTTAGCCTATTGTGCATTTAGCCTTTTTAATTTTAACCGCTTTTAATATTTATGGATTTATCTCGAAACAAATCATGATGTCGTGCACTTGTTTGTTTTGGGAAAAATTATAACCGCGCCACATGAAATGCACCCGCTATTACAACATGTGATTTTATTATTGTTTGGAGTATAGAGTCGGGGGCATGAGTTACCACACCCGAGTGTAGATTATATAGTCATGACTATGGTCGTGACGGTTAAAAATGCTTATTTGAAGCAACGCTTGATTATTCTCCAAGTTTAATAATTTTTTTATCTAAAAGGGGTATTTTTAGCTTACATGATATGTACATAAACCGTTTTTGATATTTATGGATTTATCTTGAAACAAGTCACGATGACGTGCACTTGTTGTTTTTGGACACATCGTAACCGCGCCACATGAAATGCACCCGTGATTACATCATGTGATTTTATTATTGTTTGGCGTTAGAGTCGGGGGCACGAGTTTCCACACCCGCGTGTATGTTATATATGGTCATGACTATGGTCGTGACAGTTGAAAAATGCTTATTTGAAGCAATATTTGATTATTCACTAAGTTTTACAATTTTAATCTAAAATAGGATATGTACAAAGTCATCTAGGATTAAATTTACTATCCTCAAGGACAATTGTTTGGGCTATGGTCGTGTTTAGCCCAATTCGTTATTTACCCCTTTGGCCAAATCCTAATTTAGTCTATTCGTGAAAGAAGAGTAAAGCATCATAATTCGAATGACAACATGCTAGAAATGAGAGGATAACATGCATAATAGGGTGATTGATTTTCAATTTTAAGTATCAGTCAAGGAATTCATTAAACGGAATGGAACATCATCATTCACATAGTTTAAAACATTGTGTCACGACCCAAAACCGGTCCAGGTCGTGATGGCGCCTAACGGTGGGGTTAGGCAAGCC
>MDKH01071840.1:0-28860 GCA_005239495.1 Nicotiana undulata | reverse complement strand
ATAAGGTCAAATTGAGTGATTCAAAATCCTAAATTCATTAGAATTTCACAAGGAATCCATTGGGAGCAGTACAACGCGTGAACAGCATATGTATAACGAGCAGTCTGAGTTTTCTTCCAATTTTTGAACGGGAAGAAGCTTTTGAGGCGATTTTTAAGAGAGAAAATCATTGTTCTTCATTGAGGTAAGGATTTTGGACCCTAAAACTCTATTATATGTGATTAAGGATCAAAATATCAGTGTTAAATTCATAGAAAATCAGTAGAAAAATTGGGTTTAGGGCGTGAGATTATGAGACCTTCAAGGGTCGATTTGAGGGGTCAAACGAACTCCGATTTTGGTGTTCTTTATATGTACGTACTCGTTAGATAATGAAAAACAGTTTTGTATAAAAATTTCTGAATTTCGGGATGTGGGCCCGGGGGTCAGGTTTTGACCAAATTCGGTTTTGGGCTAAATTTGATATTTTTCGATTGGAATTTATTCCTTAAGCATAATTTGATGATAAAAATCTGAACTTGGTAGATTTGGAGCGTTTGGAAGTTGATTTGAAAGGCAAACGTGTTGCGGAGTAATTTCGGGCTAGTTTTGAGGTAAGTAATGTCTTTAAATCTTGTCCTGAGGGTATGAAACCCCGGACTATGCACCCTTTCACGGGTTTTGAAAGAAAAAGGTGGAAACTTTGGAGCATGTTTCCTATTTAGGCAACAATTGAGTTGCGAAACCGATTTTTAAGCCTTTGCTTAAATGGTATTTATACATTATGATATGTTTTTTGTTGTAAGCCATGTTTGGGGCCTAGTGCCGATTTGTTTACCCCTTGGGGGATGTTTTTACTATTTTTCTCACTGCTATGTTATGATTTTTCCCTCAGTCTTTTCTGCGAAATTGTTTTGACACTCAGAGTATTTTGATACTACTTCTTGAAAATGAAATACTATTTTTGGGTCGAGAACCCGGTATATTTATGGCCTGAAGGGCAAATTGAGAGTGTCTGACTGAGTGAGGTTGCTGGCCCACATTGCGAGGATATTATGATATGAGTGAGGCTGCGGGCCTATATTGTGTGTGAATTATGCCATGTTGTGGCTTATTATTGCGCTTGGGCTGTAGGAGCCCCTCCGGAGTCTGTAACACACCCCCAGTGAGCGCCGGTACCGAATGAGTGATGCCCGCGGGGCTTATGAAGAGTGACTGTGAGGATGCCTGATGGGCAGAGTGATTGTGAGGATGCCTGATGGGCAGAGTGATTGTGAGGATGCCTGATGGGCAGAGTGATTGTGAGGATGCCTGATGGGCAGAGTGATTGTGAGGATGCCTGATGGGCAGAGTGATTGTGAGGATGCCTGATGGGCAGAGTGATTGTGAGGATGCCTGATGGGCAGAGTGATTGTGAGGATGCCTGATGGGCAGAGTGATTGTGAGGATGCCTGATGGGCAGAGTGATTGTGAGGATGCCTGATGGGCAGAGTGATTGTGAGGATGCCTGATGGGCAGAGTGATTGTGAGGATGCCTGATGGGCAGAGTGATTGTGAGGATGCCTGATGGGCAGAGTGATTGTGAGGATGCCTGATGGGCAGAGTGATTGTGAGGATGCCTGATGGGCAGAGTGATTGTGAGGATGCCTGATGGGCAGAGTGATTGTGAGGATGCCTGATGGGCAATGGTTACGATAAATGATTTTGGCCCGAGGGGCAGTTTTATGAAAGATTTTACTGAGTTTTCAAACTATGATTTACTTCGTTTTCACACTGGTTTTACTGAGAATTTTACTGAGATATACTGATATTGCACTTGTTTCGAAGGTTTTTCTGAAAACTGATTTCGAACTCATTATTTGAGGAATACTACATGGTGACTTGGTGTTTTTACTGGTTTGTGGAATTGTGTACATGTTCTGTGTGTTTATATTACCCAGACTGTGATTTATTTTCATTACTACTGAGTTGGCGTACTCATAAAGACTCCCTGTGCCTCTGTGCACAGATTCAGGTGACGGTTTGGAGCAGTAGCTGTCTCAGTTTGTTAGTAGTTGTTTACGGGATTTCGAGGTAGCTGTCCAACGTCCACAGCTTCTCCATTTCCCTTCCTTATTTAGTTTTAGTATTTGATTCAGAGACTTATATTATAGTTAGTAGAGTTAAATTTATTTATTCTTAGATGCTCATGACTATTGACTCATGTTCTTGGGAGGTTGTTTAGAATATTATAGGGATGCTAAGACTTAATTATATTATTTGTGCTATGGTTGCATGCTTATTATTAAATTGTGAACTGTTTTAATTGAACAAAAGCATAGTAAAGTGATGGTCGGCTAGCCTAGTTCCACGATAGGCGCCATCACGGCCTGTTAGGATTTGGGGTCGTGACAGTAAAAATCACGCGTTCACATCATCCTTCTTCGTGTGATGTCTTCTTGCCTTATTTACCTGAAATTCAATCTCTTCTCATGAATGCTTACCTATTGGTTGTAAAACCTTTGTGTGGTGATTGGTATTTACCTGAACGTTTCATATGTTAAGCTCTGCAAGTTAGTTGTTTCTCATTAGGCTCTCATATTAAAGCTCCCATGTAAGGTTGTATCCCACATGTTCTTGTCAGTGGCACTATTAGGTTTTCACATTCAAATCCTTTCCAGAAACTCTCTCTAAGATAGTTCTGGACCAAACCTATTTTGAAACTCTGTTTGAAATAATCTTGTTGCTCTTGAACTCTTTTTCTGGTGATAAGCATGAACTTGCCTCATATGTGTCTCATACGTTTTCCCAATTTAAGCATGATCTTGTGTACATGCCCTTATTAGAATGGTTGTTAGTTACAGTTTAACGGTAGTTCTGTTACTTGTATGGCTGAATTTAGCATCCCTTAGCTTAATCATCGGAATCATTTGGGCCTAGTATGTTGGGTTTGCCTTTGGTCTTGAGGGTTCGAAGTATACTGTCTGCACTTAGAGTTTGGGCCTGTCGTATGCATAAAGTCCTAAGCCTATTTGAAAGCCCAAATGTATTGTTGGGTTATCCTATATTTGTATTTGGGTCTGTAATTATTTAAAGTCATATGTAATAGCTTGTAAAGCTGAATGATGGGGGAATTAGTGAAAAGGGGAAACGAGTATGCTTTATTCTTGCATAAAATGGTAGAGAACATGCTATAGGGTCTAAGTGCTCTATTTCTCTACACTAATAGACATCATGTCTATAGGAGTAACACACACACTTCACTTAACTTGTCAAAACATGTTAGTTCCAGTATTTGCTATAACTGTTTCCATGTCTATTATTAAACACTCTTAGACAACATGTCTATAGAGCGCACAATGCAATATTTTTACATACCGAGATATCATGACTATAGGACTTCAAATAATCAATTTATCTTGTAGTGTACTACTCATCGTGATATCATGACTATAGGATTCTAATACTCTAATCGACTATTCCCGTTGTTTTTATCACATTGTCGCATGTCTAAGACGCAGGCCTATAAAACAAGCATTAGTAATTCAGAACTATGATTGTTTTCACTGCATATTACACAAACCGATTAGAAATCTTGTCTAAAGGACTTGCAACATTCAATTTTCCTATACGTTAGTCCAGAAATTAATGCACTACCCATATAATACTGGAAATACGAATCACATAGACATCCTACCTATAGGATTTAACGGTTAGCATCATATACTGCCTAATCTAAAAATATGTGATGATCGTGTGCCTTTTTTTGTGCTTATGTGTGGAGGTTAACTTGAGCCTTTTATTGTTGCTATGTGCAATCCTAAGTGTTTTGAATGTAGCTTAGTTTTATCATTTGAGCATCCTAAATAAGTATAGAACCACCCAAATAGAGGTCCAAATCCTCATGGACCATAGGCATGGGACGGGTAGTGCACGCATAAAATACGGTTTAGAATTGAATTAGAGAGCCTTTAAGTAACAACTTCAACATAGTAATTGGATAGTAGGAGATGATAGTCTGTGCCCGCTGAATAATATGAGAAACCCCCTATCTTAAGGGAGTTGTGAAAAATTATTTATGTTGCACGAGGTGATCCTTTAGGCTAAAAAACTTTGGACCCCCCTTTTCTTTATATACTTGTTGTTTACACTTAGTTATTCAACATAGACCAATGTATTTGTATCATTGTAATCATTAAGGATTTGTACCAATTCCCATGTGTTATGATAAGACTCTTCAACTTCTACATTTCCCTTTATTTGATCAACTAGCCTAATTACATAATCCACATAGTTTAAAGTTCGACCGAGACCCACAGTTGTGGACCTTGAAGACTGCCTAACACATTCTCTTTGAGGTAATTTGAGCCCATACCCAATCTTTGGTGGCACAGACTAGTCAAACAGAGTTATTTGCAAATAGGTGCCCTAGCGCACCTTAAAAATCGTTAGGCGGCAACTCTTTTCTTTTAATACCTCCTTTAAAAGAGTTGTCACTTGTCGAAACTTGCTTTCGCAGAAAACGGGGCGCAATAGCACCCGCGGCCCGTTTTACGCAGGTGCGATTGCACCAGAACTCAGGCCCTTCAATAATACAACAAAGCTCCAAATTGATATGTTGACCATCCGAAACCACCCCGAGGTCCCCGGAACCTCAACCAAACCTACTAACCAGTCTTACAACACAATATGAACTTAGTCGAGCCTTCAAATCACATCAAACAATGCTAAAACCATGAATCACATCCCATATCAAGCTTAATGAACTTTAGAACTTCAAACATCTACATTCGATGCCGAAACCTATCAAATCAAGTCCGATTGACCTTAAATTTTGCACACAAGTCACATTCGACATTACAGACCTACTCCAACTTCTGGAATCAGAATTCGACCACAATATCAAAAAGTCCACTCCCGGTCAAACATCCCAAAAACACTCAAATTTCCAACGTTCGCCAAATGACACCGAAATGACCTACAGACCTTTGAATCCACACCCGAACGCGCTCCTAAGACCAGGATCACCATACAGAGCTATTCCCAAGCTTGGAATCCCAAACGGAGATCGATAAGCCTCCCAACGCCTCCCAACGCCTAGAGCCATGGTTGCGCCAAGTGACAAGCGCGCATGTGCTTCTGTCGACCCACCGATATCCCTCGCCAGTGCCCAGCCGCAAACAGATTCCAATAGCGCCACGCGCACAGACAACGCCGCGTGCGCAGACCGGTGATTCTAAAGACAAGGTTGCTGACAACGAACATGTTTCTACTTCTTAGAAAACTAGGTCCTTTTCATTGTAAATATAGAGTAGTTTTATTTCATGTACTTCCATTATGTTCCTCTAGCTTATTTAGGTCAAGTCTTGTAACTTTGGTTTATTCTTTTAAGCACTATTAAAGGGGATCAAGCAATCAAACTTTCTAGCAAGCAAACGATTCTCTGTACTGGTGTCTCTCCCCCTTGACGCCGTGTTGCTTTTATGTATTTGCTTTCATTAATGCAATTAAGCTTTCTTTCATTCTCAATTATCATTTTTGTTCTCTCAATTGCTCTAGACATTGGTTTTCTCGTACGACACTAACAATCTCGTCTAACGTACGGAGGGGACCACAATAGACGAGCAGTAACTGCACTGACATCAGTTGCTTAGCCTTACGTCTCCCTTCCAAGGAATCTCAGGAAGGCGCCGGGTAAAATATGGTATCAGAGCCTAGGCTCGACATCGGACGAGGAAACACATTGACATTACCACCATTTCTGACCATGGTGAATCATGGGAACCGCATTGCGGTCCTTGAAGAGATGGTTGACGTATTTCGGCGCATCGTGTATACGATGCCTGAACTAAGAATCAGCCTAGTGCAAAGGTTGGATGACCTGGACCGCAGAATGCTCCAGGACGAAGTTGACATAGAAAACATCAGTCGCGACTCTGAAAGAGGCCGCCCAACGGCAGCCACAGTGGAAGCCAAAATTTTTGGTAAATTCGAGGGCTTCCAACAGGAGCGTGCCGAGGATTTAGCCTACAGGGCATAAGAGGCTGACAGGGTGAATGCCATGCAACAAACTATAGACAACTTGACATGCCAGCTTAATGTTGTCAATGCTGCTTTACAAGGCGTGCTTCGAGGAGGCGGAAACCAAATCTGGGGTGCTGTGAACCTCGCCCCCGTGGAAAAAATCTGAAAATTCCTAAGCCAAAGCCATACAGTAGAGCTCGGAATGCTAAAGAAGTGGAAAACTTCATCTTTGACATCAAACAGTACTTCGATGTCGTGGGGGGACTAGAAGAAGATAACAAGGTAGCAATTGTTGCCATGTATCTTCAGAGTGATGCTAAACTTTGGTGGCGGTTGAAGTACGAAGCCATCTGGGCCGATGCAGATGCGATAGAGACATGGGCCGAACCGAAGGCAACCATACACCTACAGTTCTTCCCCAAAAATGTTGAGACAATGCAAGGAGAAAGCTACGGGAGCTCCACCAGACCAAATCACTGCGGGATTACGTGTGAGAATTCTCTGCGTCATGCTGAACATACGTGAAATGGGGGAGAAAGACAAAATCTTCACATTCCTGGAAGGGTTGAAACCTTATGCCCGTATGGAGCTGCAAAGACAAAGGGTAGATGCCCTACCCAAGGCGATCCAAGCAACGGAATGCCTTGGGGACTATCAAGTGGAAACTAGGAAAGATAGGCTTCAATTGCCTGTCCGAGCGGGATACAAAGGGGTCCAACCTAGCAATGGTGGCCCTAGGAGAAGTGGAGGATATCGGAGGGAAACCAAATCTAAGGCTCCTTCCTCAGGCGGCAATAGTACTGCGTCAAACAATAATTATCGGGGAGAAAGACCCCTTCAGGATGCCGTCATTGCGGTAGACCACATTGTAATAATGAATGCCCACATGCATAGATGAACGCCCATCAAGCTTTTGATGATGGGATAGATGACGAAGCAGGTGATGCGGACCACACCAAACCAGTAGGTGCCTTCAATGCAGTTGTTGGCTCTATTTTTTAGGCCTTAGCGAGAACCAGTGCTGGTATCCGTAAAAAGAAAGACCACTACCCAATCACCAAGAAAGGGAAAAAGAAGGCGGATGAGAGGACTCCTCTTAAACAAGAGAGGACCTTAATGTTCGTTGAGATGAAGGTAAATGGCAAGCTCAATTGGGCGATGATAGACACGAGTGCTACCCACAACTACTTAGACTCGACTCAGGTGGAGCGCCTTGGTATAGTTGTAGGAAAGGGCAGAGGTCGTGTTAAGGCTATAAACTCACCTCTTCATCCAGTGGGTGGAATAGACAAAGAAGTACTAGTGAAGCTTGGTCCTTATGAAGGAAAATTCAACCTGCGCGTGGTGATCATAGACGACTTCAAGTTGATAGTTGGGTTGGAATTCCTGAGGAAAACCAACACCATGCCCGTATCAAATGTAAACATGCTACTGACGATGAGAACAAACGGAGCCAAGCCATGCATTATCCTATGCATACCCATGAAGATGGCCGCTGAGAACATCACAGCCTTTCAGTTGAAGAAGGGGGTCAAAATACATGAACCTACGTTCCTGGCTACCCTTTGCATTGAAGATATAAAACTCTCCTCGGGTCCCATTCCTACACACGTGAAGGATATGCTACTGGAGTTGAAGACTTCATGCCATAGGACATGCCAAAGCGACTCCCGCCTAGGTGCACTATGGACCCTGAGATTGAGTTTGTGCCGGGTGCGAATCCACCCACCCGGGCGCCTTATACAATGTCACAACCCGAACTCACCGAGCTTCGGAGAAAGTTGGAAGAAATGCTAGACACAAGGATCATCGTGCCCTCCAAGTTCCTATGTGGATCCCCTGTGCTATTCCAAAAGAAACATGATGGTATTCTATGACTCTGTGTGGATTATTGGGCTCTAAACAAAATCATCGTGAAGAACAAGTACATATTCCACTAGTGGAAGACTTGTTCGATAAACTGGATGGTGCGACGATGTTCACAAAAATAGACCTAAAGACAGGTTATAGTAAAGTTCGGATTGCATAGGGTGATGAACACAAGACGACCTATGTGACAAGATATGGGTCGTTTGACTTCCTAGTTATGCCATTCAGCTTGACCAACGCTCCAACAACATTTTGCACCCCGATGAACCAAGTCTTCAGAGAGTACATTGACGAATTCGTGGTGGTCTACTTGGATGACATTGTGGTATATGTCCAAACACTAGAAGAACACCTTGAGCACTTGCATATTAGCCCGATTACGGGAGCACGAATTATATGTGACGTTATCCAAGTGCTTATTTTCTCAAAATCAAATTGACTTCCTCGTATATGTCATCGAGGAAGGGCGGATCATGACGGACCAACAAAAGATTCAGGCTATCACAGATTGGCCGCCGCCTAAGGATATCCATAGATTGAGGGTGTTCCTTGGCCTATGCAACTTCTATCGGTGATTTGCGAAAAATTACTCCCTCATCGCAGTGCCATTGACAAAACTCCTCAAGAAGGTCATGCCTTGGGATTGAGGACCCAGGCAAGCGGAGGCCTTCAACGCATTGAAAGCGGCTATGTCTAATAGCCCCGTCATGGTCCTCCCTAATTTTTCCAAGCCATTAGAGGTACAAACGGATGCTTCCGACTATGCTCTTGGCGGGGTCTTGCTAGTTGCTACAAGAAGGGCATTTTGTGGCGTCCGAGAGCCGAAAGTTGAAGGATGTTGAGCGGGCTTATGCCGCCCAGGATAAAGAATTATTGGTTGTTGTTCATTGCTTATGCCTATGGTGGAACTATCTTCTAGGAACCCCATTCATAGTCAAGACAGAAAACACAATTGTTAGCCATTTCATGACCCAGTGAATCTAAATGGTCGACAGGCCAGGTGGAAGAACGCCTAGCGGAGTTTCACTTCACCCTGGAGTACCGAAGTGGGAAGACTAATCATGTTTTTGATGTGATCAGTCGGAGAGTTGACCTAGCATCGGTGTGCTTACTTGCCACCCTAAGGGGGAGCGAAGTAGCCACCACCATAAAAGACCAGATATAAGATCTACTCATCAAGGATCCTGCTGCACAATATTTGGTTGATCTGGTAGGACAGGGCAAAACTTGCCAGTTCTACATGCAAGATGGTTTTCTGAAAGTGAAAGGGAACCAACTTTATGTTCCTAAAGAAGGAGATCCACCAAGGACTCTTCTGACGGAATGTCACGATACTTTGTGGTTCGGCCATCCCGGTGAAGAACGCACCATGGCATTACTTCGCCATGCATATTATTGGCCTCAAATGGACAATGACGTCGCTCAGTATATGAGGACTTTTCTAGTATGCCAGAAGGAGAAGTCGGACCGCTCGACACAAGTGGACTCTTGGAACCACTAGTTGTCCCAAAGAGACCTTGGGAAAGCATTACCCTGGATTTCATCACTAGATTGCCCAAGGTCGGAGATCCCACAACTATCTTGGTTGTGGTGGATCATTTTTCCAAGTATGCTACCTTTATAGAATCCCCACGATATATATCAATAAAATATATAGCTCGACTCTTCTTCTCCCATGTCGTCAAATAATGGGGCCTTCCTAAAGACATCGTTAGTGATCGCTACTCACGCTTCACTCGCAACTTTAGGACCCAACTCTTTAAGTGCCTCTGATCAAAATTGAGTCACAACTCAAGTTTTCTTCCGTAATTTGATGGCCAAATGGAGCATTTAAATGGCATGTTAGAGTAATATCTCCGATACTTTGTAACCGGATTGCAGAAGAATTGCGTGAAGCTTATGGATGCTGCTCAACTGTGTTTTAATTCATAAAAGAGCTCTACAAACAAAAGCACTTTTGAAATTGTTATCGGACAACAACCGCTATTCCTACACACTGTGAATGCACCAAACATGTTAAAATCTCCTCGAGATGGTAGCTTCTCAAAAGAATGGAAGAAAAATTTGGAGATAGTGCGGAGCTATCTTGTCAAATCCCAAAAGCGGATGAAGAGGCATGCTTATCAAAATCGTCTCTTTATTGTTTTTCAAGTAGGAGACAACGTGATGGTCAAAATCCCAAAGCGGTACTTGTTTGCAGGGGTCCATGACCCGACCCTTGTCTGTTGATAGGGGCATTGGGAAAGTTGCATACCAGGTGGATACCCCAACTTGGTGGAAAATCCATCTCGTCTTCCATGTCAGTCCTCTGAAACCTTTTCGAGAAAACATAGAGGATCCTTCACGGAGCTAACTCACAATACCTAGTATTTGGAGGCCCCAATTCTACCGGGAAAAGGCGTGTTAACGCTATTCATGATGATCGGGTGATTCACGCCTCAAGGAAGGATCACCAGGAGTTCTTGATGAAATGGCAGGATTGTGATGCAGAGGAGAATACTTGGGAGAGGGGAACAAACCTCAAATCCTACAAGATCCTAATTGATGATTATCTTGCAAGTAAGGCACCGAGGGCGTCGCCAACTCAGGTGGGAGAGAATGTCATGGGCGGCTTTCCAGCCATGCCCCATGACCCCTTGGACGCGCCTCATTGCATCCTAGCAAGCCTCCAAATGCCTAGCGCCATGGACGGCCCTGTGCTCTTCGCTGCGCCAAGTGATAAGCGTGCATATTCCTCTGTCACCCCACCGATATCCCTCAATGCCAATAGTGTCGCGTGCGCAGACCATGATGCCAAAGACAAGGTTGCTGACAACGGACCTGTTTCTACCTTGTAGAAAACTAAGTTCTTTTCAGTGTAAATATAGAGTAGTTTTATTTCATGTACTTCCATTATGTTCCTCTAGCTTAGTTAGGTCAAGTCTTGTAACTTTGTTTTATTGTTTTTAAGCACTATTAGGGGGATCAAGCAATCAAACTTTCTAGCAAGCAAACAATTCTCAGTACTGGTATCTCTCCCCCTCGACACCTTATTGCTTTTCTGTAATAGCTTTCATTAATACAATCAAGCTTTCTTTCATTCTCAATTCTCATTTCTGTTCTCCCAATTTCTCTTGACATTTGTTTTCCCGTATGACATTGACAATCTCGTCTAGCGTACAGAGGGGACATCAGTTGATGGACAGTGACTGCATTTTATCATTGGCCATTAGGGGACATCGACCCCTCCAATGATCATGTTAATGACATGCTGAGGTTCATCTCGTTCTGTCTATTTGTTGGAGTCCTAGTTCTTGAAGTCGTTTTTGGCTCGATCACTGAGCGATTCTCGGAGGTGCATGTAATTAAACAACGAGCAACTTCTTCTCTCAATTGTCGATAGTCCTCGGTCATGTGGCCACGAGTGCCATGATACTTACACATCAACTTAAGTTCTCTCTGGGTAGGGTCGAACTATAACGGTAGAGGCCACTTGGTTTCTTTGATGTGCCCAATGGCTGATACGATGTTGGATGCATCAATAATGAAGTTATACTCTGATATTCTTGGTGCTTCCCTTCCCCCTAGCGGCATGTCGAAACCATTTTTTTGTCATCAGACCTCGCCTATTGGGGCCCTCGAGCGCTTCTATTTTTGTTCCTTGTGGGGTTGAACCCGGGCCCATTTCCCCGTTGATTTGCGTTGTATGGTTGATACAAATCTCGGACCGACCTTGATTCATGATCTAAGATTCTTTTAGACTTGTCGTCGGTTCTGATGGGATAAACGAACCCAGAAGGGGCTCCGAGTTGGTCATCCTCGACTATAATTTTTTATTGGTTCTTGTTGTGGACGTTGGCCCAAGATACCGCCGGGCACTCTAAAAAATTTTGTTTTAGCTACTGCGAAGTCAAGATCTTTGGGGGTTGAGTCCTTGAGTGAATGTTTGAACTGCCCAATCATCCGCAACCTGAGGCAAGTCCATCTGTTCCATTTGAAATCTTGACATGAATTCCCTGAGCATGCCGTTGTCTCTTTGCTTAACCTTGAAAAGGTACAATTTTCTGCTCTCGACCTTGATGGCCCCGCCATGACACTTCACAAAAGCATCTACGAGCATAGAGAACGAGTCAATGGAATTTGGAGGTAAGTTGTGGTACCATATCATTGCTCCTTTTGACATAGTATTCCCGAACTTCTTTAGTAACACCGACTCGATTTCATCGTCTTCCAAGTCATTGCCTTTGATGGCGCATGTGTAGGATGTCACATGCTCATTCAGATCCGTGGTTCCATTATATTTTGGAACATCAGGCATACGAAACCTCTTCGGGATTGGCTTTAGTGCCACGCTTGGAGGGAAAGGGTTTTGGACAAATTTCTTAGAGTCCGGTCCTTTCAATATCGGTGGTGCTCCCGGGATTTGATCGACCCTCGAATTATATGTCTCCACCTTCTTGTCGTTTGCCTCAATTGTCTTTTCACTTGATTCCACCCATTTCGTTAATGCTTCAAGCATTTTCATTACTTCGGGACTGACAATGGACTCAACTTTACCCGGTCTTTCGGTGATCTGCTCATTTCTTTAGGTGTTTTCCTGGGATGGTTCGGGTTCAACTCTGTTGGGGTCCCAACTTTGATTTTGTATATGCGCTATCGCCGTTTGTTGAGCCTGCAATATTTAAAATATTAATCGTAGGCTAACCCCATCGCCTTCTCTTTTAGGCGCTCCTCGAGACGTTGTTCGGGCTCATCCGCGAATGTTGTTCTCAGGATCGGTCGGCAGGTTGGCGTTGATAGCCACCTGTGAGTTAGCATCAACTGGGTCTGAAATTAGGACTCGGTTGGAATCATTAGGGGGAACCTCATTGCTAGGCACCAAATTGTTGTTTTTCCATGATGGCCAAACTCAGCCTCAACGTTCAAGTGAATAGATTGAGAATTTGATATTTTTAAAATGACCTAAAGTTGAGACCTTAAAGAACAAGTGTAAAATAGAGTATGTTATAGAGATTTGTATCAAACCACCACTATTTTTCTTAGCCCCATGGTTGGCGCCAAACGGTTTACCCTTAAAATGGATAACAATTGAATTTATACGCTGTTTTAAAGATATGTGGATTGATTCAACACAAATAATCAAGAATGTTAGATAAGAGAGTTAAAGACAAACGAATAATCAAACCAATCGTGGCGTTAAGGCCAGGCTCGGATTAAAGCTAGACAATAGCTCTGCCCTCGACCAGACCCTTAATTCGAAGCAAATTTCATGTAAAGAACAACAATAAAATAAAAACTTTTCAATAGCTAGAGAGCAGAAAAATGAATTTGTATTGCCTTGGTTTGCGTTAGGAGTGGAAAACAGCCGGGTCGGGTCGGATATGGTTCGGGTCGAAATGGATAATGGAAAAAATAGATAAATTATCTGACCCGACACATATTTAACACGGGTAATAAACGGGTTAACCCAACGGATAAAATGAGTAACCACATTATCCATTCATGACTTCACAATAGCCTCAAGCTCTAATATGAATTTGCTGCCCCTTGCAACAGAAGAACATTACTGAAATAATTTTTCAATAATTGTATTATCCATATTTTACCCATTGGTTACTCATTTTTCTAATGAATAATATGTGTAATTATCCATATTCGACCCGATTTAAAAAAGTTAGTTATCCAACCCATTTTTAGTGGGTTGGGTTGGGTGGATAACTATTATTTGTAATAATCTTACCAGGTCTAGTTTGCGTGTTACAATGTGTCCTATTGAATAAAAAGCTTCCCCTTTAAATAGTAGGAGAGTTTCATCCCTAGTAAAATTCTAAAAAAGGTAACAATCCTCCTTCTTCGTCAATTATTGATCCGCTACCGACTTTGAGCGAGATCTGCGCCGTGATATCCTGTGGGGTGCGAATATCACGGCCCTCTGTTTGTCATGTGCTACCGTTTCCATGCTTTCCGAGGTCTCAGATCTCATTCTGGGTTTAGGAAATGTTGACTTATCAGGTCCGGTGACGAGCACTCTATTCGGGCCTTGGTACGAGAAGTTCCCATCTTCGATTTCGATCCCATATAGTCATGCCCTTGCTTCATTTGACCCGCCGGGAAATTGGGATCTGTGTCAGCCAGGTTTTACTCGTATACAGGGTTTTGAGTGCAACGACAAACTAATGAATTTCTTGTGTGAATTTAGAGATAGAACCTTCGAAGTTTTTGAAATAAAATCTACGGAAAAGGGTTAAAAATGCCCATATACTATTGGAAAAGGTTTTAAAATACCCCTCATCTACTTATCGGACTAAAAATACTCCTTCATCCATCTTTTTGATTTACATATGCCCTTTGATCGTTAGGTCAATGCTGAATTAAAAATAATTATTATTTAAATTTCACGTGGCAACTTCTTATTGGTTGAAATTAAAACATCTAACCTATTAGAAAGACCCACCCATCTACCAGTTTTTTATTGAGATCAAGGGCATGCGTGTTGTTTGAATCAGAAAATAGTCACTTGCAATCAGAAACTGTAAACAATATGGGTTAACCCAAAAAACTAATAGATGTAGGTGGGACTTTCTAATATGTTAGATATTTTAATTTCGACCAATAAGAAATTGCCATGTGGAATTCACCATTAACCTAACGGTCAAAGGGCATATGAGAACCAAAAAGATAAATGGTGAGGTATTTTTAGCCTAATAAGTGAATGAGGAGTATTTTTAAATCTTTTCCAGTAGCATGTAAAAGTGAAAACTTGCTTAATTCTCCGAATGATAATAATATCACGTAAAGTGGAACAGAGTACTACAATCATCAATTTTTACACTCACAGTTACCACGCCAAAGCTTATAACAAAAAATGAGCCATGGTATTTTAGCCTTACACTAAATGGTCTATATTGTATATAGTTTGAACGTTAGGTCACTTAACCTATTTCGGTTCTTCAACTCAACCGCATCTTGATTGTTAGTTGACAAACACGATTTATTATTGTGTTTGGATCTTAAATCATGATTAGAATGCTAATTTTATAAGATTTGGGTGGTAAAAATCAGATTAGAAAAGCAACCCGCTATCGCTGAATTTGGTTTGATTCTCGAATATGATTTTTGTGAGATATTTAGAACGATCACGTTTAAGAATTATTAAGGAGGCTGTCTACAAATTTTTGGGTCATTCGATGATATTTGAACTGATTTTGAATAAAAATTGCAATTGAACGTCGTTGAAAAGGACCGTCTCTACAGCTATCGATATGTTATACACTTTTACATCTCGTTATATGCTTATTATACTCTTTTATACGAGACAAAATATAAATACATAAATATTAGAACGTAATGTATAAGGTAAAAATTGTATGGGTCGCCCCCATTTAATATATACCCACTTTTTTAGAAAAGTTTTAACTTTTACCCACTGTTTAAACAACTTCAGCTCCTCCTTCATTTTCTGAATGCTGAAGATTGAGATATTGTTATGCGTTCTATCCTGATGATTCATATCTGTTTGTCCTATTATGTTCAGTTTGATCTTATTCACAATAATTTAACCTCTTAGATATTTTAGCTTTACAAGCACATTGGATTTTAGTTCTAATTTATCTGTAGTAACTTGTTTTCATGTCGAAATATTTTTCATTCTTTAATCTTTGAAATGAACAGCATCAATCGTTGTTAATCATGATCTATTAAATTCATTGTTGTTTTAGAACTTCAACTCTAAGAATGCTGAAGTTCAGCAAATATAAACAAAAACTTCAGCTCCTCAAATGCTAAAGTTCAGCAAACAAACTTTAGCCCTGAAGTTCATCACAAACTGAACAAAGCTTCAGCTAAAACATGCTGGAGTTCAGCAAATACAAAACAAAGCTTCAGCTAAAATATGCTGAAGTTTCGCAAATACATAACAAAGTTTCAGTTACTAGAATGCTGAAGTTCAGCAATTACAAACAAAGTTTCAGCTACTAGAATACTGAAGTTCAGCAATTACAAACAAAAACTTAAGCCAACACATGTTGTTGTTTTATTGAACTGAAGTTTGTCATTTGTACTATGAATTGAAGTTTGTGTGATTGTCTTTGCAAGTCAAGCCATTTGTATTATGAATTGAAGTTACGCGAAAAGTAATACACTTGTAATTGTTTTTTGCAAAGGAAGTATAAATTAAAATGTGACTCAAAAAACGGATATAGATGCAAATGGCGCATGTATAAGTGTGTATAAATGTTATCGAGTTGTTTTTTTGGCTAGCTTGTGTAAACTAAAAAATATGAATACGTGGGTGTAAAGTCTTGTGTTGACTTGAAATTCCCCAAATCTATTTGATGTGTTCTGGGGTGATTTTTCTTTCTTTTGATATATAATATTGTCGTTTTGCTTGGACGAGACAAGTAAATCTCAATTTGATTATGGTATTTTAGTTAGCCATACTGATATACCATAATCGTGATTCGTGAGTGAGTGGCTATTAATTATTTCTTGGCGATCTGTCGCGCTTGAGTATTACGCTAGGTCTATTCCCCCATCCATGTTTCCGTATAAATATTCTTCAGCATCACTTTTAGGTATCATTTGGTCGGAGGTATTACATAAAATAATATAGCCCTATGTATTATTAATATTTTGTTTAATTTTTTAATTTGTATATAATTAATATAAGTATTAATTATACATTATGCCTGGTATTATTTTATGCATAAGTAATGCATAGAAAATCATGATATTTTTTTTAAAGACAAAATTATCCTTGAAATCCCGTAAAACTAGAAAATATGGAGGGCATTTTTGTAAACAATTATTTTTCCTAAAAATTATGCTTGCATTATAATTTTAATACATCACACCAAATAGTAGATAAGAAATAATAAATACATAGCTAATGCTTGCATTACTAATTCATACATTACTAATACACTTTATTCCGCACTATTCTTATACACCCTGCCAAAACGGCCCCCTAAGTTTTCAACTTTTACCACTAATACGGTATCCTAGAAAAACACCCAACAATTATCTTCTTGTAATATATAAGTCACGAGTTCAAATCATGAAAGCAAATTAATAATTACTAATATTTATATTAGAGTGAGCTATCTACGTCACATTCCTTTTAGATGCAAATCCTGTCTCGGACCATACATAAACGTGAAATACTGTGTGGACCGAACTATGAGTGGTAGCCATGAAAATAAAAAGTGCCAGGTGTTGTTGGTTCATAGAGATCTGAAATCTCACAGAAAGGCATCATGAAATCCGAATCAGTTTAGATTCAACTTATATTGCGTTTTGGCCGGTTAGAAGACAAATAATACAACCTGAAAAATAAGTTACTCCGACCTTAGCAATATGATTGTCATGCTTATCACAACAACACATTATTTTCCTTTAAATTGGGGCGGGCCCCGAATACTTTTATATACGATGATATTATCTACAAATTTTTAAAAAATAGGAAACTAATCGGCTGCTTATCTATTTTAGCAGCGCAGTTTAGTAGTTTGGCACATTAAGTTAATTTTGGATTGGCAATGAGAAAGTCCGATCCCTTCTCTATGTTGACCAATTTGACGTCAATAAAAAAATTTCAGAATTCATTTAAATTAAATATGAGAAGTGAAACGAGTAAAATATTTAGGGGAAGAAGTAATATCACTGTTAGTGTGATAAATAGTGCTTGTCATGTACTCATAATTTTTAGGCGTGTAATGATACACTAATGTGAGATATGAAGGGAAGGACTCTTAAAGTTGAAGTGTTGTGCGGGAATATAGCTAAATAAGAATATATTATATATAATTGTATACGGACAAAATTATATGATCCCAATTTTGTAGGCTCGAGAGGTCGCGTCGAAGGCAGAAGTTCGATGAAGATCAAGCTCGAGCTCGAGGGCAGAATAAGAGGTTCGAAGACCTAAGTGATCGAGGAACATCAGAGCCAAGTACGATCGATCCCAAGACAATGTCGTTATAAGTTTGTTACAGAACGACAAGATTCTCGCCACGTCCCCAAGATCATGCCGTAAATTTCAGAATAGATTTGTACGAATTAGTACAAGTCCGTACTAGGTGGTTATACAACTGTCCCAAATAGATTCTTTACTGTAAATAGAAATGTACCTTATTTAAGGTTCCCCTCTATATAAATGGGACCCCAATCATTTGTAAGGATCATCAGTTATTGGAAAAGAATATACATCTTTACTTTTCTGCTCAATCTCTGAGAGTTGTCCTTTAGTCTTATTATATCCCCCTTGTTTATTTCTACCGTTCATCGGGTTCTTCTCGAGGTCACTTGGGCTCGAGGAACGAGGCTTGTTCATACACTACTTTGATCTAACTTGTTTACTCAACTCATATACTTACTTTTCTTGACTAGTATTGGATTAAATCACATATCTCTAAAACTTTGCTATAAATTTAAATTGTTACTCAGATTTTAGGGTAACCAATTTGGCTCCTACCGTGGGGCTAAAGATAATAGTGATTATTTCAGTGCTGATTTTTGATAACACACGTTATTTTTCACACTTGTTCTTGTCAAAGATATTTGTCTTCAGGCTAAAACATGTCGAACTCAAAAAACACATTAGTACATGGTAATGACGGTCTCGGATTCCATGGGGAAAATGATAATGCAGCAGCTTCAGGGGCCGGTGTACCACCGCTTAACCCTGGGGTGGTGTCAATTCTTGACCCAGTCGATGTTGTTTCACACATTGCTCTAAACGTCGACTTAGGCACCGACGTCGGAGGAAGCATACGCGGAGAGGTTCGACCTGGTGGCCAAAGAACACAGGGTCGAGGAGATGGGGAAGTCAGCCTCCATGTAATCTTCGAAATGTTACAAGCTCAACAGATTGCTATCGCTTAGCTGCAAAGCCAACAAAAGACTTTGGGCGTGGGGGGACTAGAAACTACTTGCCGTGATGAACCAATACCGGAGAGATAGAGTAATAAAGGATCTGGGGCTGACCCCACAATCATGATAATGCTCGAAGAACTCACAAAAAGGATCGAGTCAAGAGAAAAAAAGATCGAGGATAATGATAAAAAGGTGGAGATATACAACTCGCGGGTCGACCAAATACCAGGAGCGCCTCCGATTTTGAAAGGTCTGGATTCCAAAAGTTTGTGCAAAAACCCTTTCCCCCGAGTGCGGCCTCGAAGCCTATTCCAAAAAGGTTTCGTATGTCGTACATACCTAAATACAACGGGACTATTGATCCCAATAAACACATCACCACATACACATGTGGTATAAAGGAAAATGACTTAGAGGACGACGAGATTGAGTCCGTTCTACTGAAAACATTTGGGGAAACTTTGTCCAAAGGGGCGATGATTCGGTACCACAACCTACCCCCGAACTATATCGATCCATTTGCCATGTTGGCGGATTCATTTGTGAAAGAACATGCTAGTGATATAAAAGTCGCAACAAGGAAATCAAACGTCTTCAAAATTAAGCAAAGGGACAACGAGATGTTAAGGGAGTTCGTGTCCCGATTTCATATGGAACAAATGGAGTTACCACCAGTCTCCGATGATTGGGCCGTTCAAGCTTTCACTCAGGGGATGAATGAGCGGAGCTCGATAGCGTCACGACAGTTAGAGCAAAACTTGATTAAGTACCCCGCCGTGACTTGGGCGGATGTGCATAATCGATATCACTCAAAGATTAGGGTCGATGATGATCAGTTGGGAGCCCCATCGGGTTCGGTTTATCCGAGTAGATTGACAACAAAAGATTCGAGGGACGCAGAGAGGGAACCAAGATAGAACAAGGAACGGTATCAACAATATGCCAAAGAGCGAAGAAACAATTTGAGGCGTAATGTACCTCGGAATGATCGAAGAATTGATCGAGGACAGAATTCTCGAGGACTCATGAGTAAGACCGGGTTCGATAGGCATCTAGGACCGGCGGAGGCACCTCTATTGTCGGAGTACAATTTTAGCATCGATGCCTCGGTTCTCGTTTCATCAATTGGGAAGATTAGGGATACCAGGTGGACCAAACCCATACAAACTGACCCTTCTCAAAGGAATCCCAACTTGATGTGTAAGTATCATGGTACACATGGGCACAAGATCGAGGATTGCAGACAGTTAAGAGAGGAGGTAGATAGATTATTCAACGAGGGGAACCTTCGGGAATTTCTCAGCGACAGAGCCAAAAACCATTCCAGGGAAAGAGACGCCAATAGGAAAAATGAACCAGATGAGCCTCAACATGTTATTCATATGATCATCGGCGGAGTTGACGTCCCACAGGGACCCTTGTTCAAACACACTAAAGTGTCAATTACAAGAGAGAAACAGACTCGATACTACGTTCCCGTAGGCACCCTTACATTCAATGAAGAAGACACCGAGGGCCTCTCTCGGCCGCACAATGATGCACTAGTAATTTCTATTCTTTTAAATAAAGTTCAAGTAAAATGTGTTCTTGTGGATCCGGGTAGCTCGGCGAACATAATCAGGTCGAGGGTCGTAGAGCAGCTCGGGCTTCTAGATCAAATAATACCTGCACCTCGAGTTTTGAATGGTTTCAACATGGCAAGTGAAACAATGAAGGGAGAAATAATCCTCTCAGTGAACGTGGCTGGGACTATACAGGACACAAAGTTTCATGTCATCGAAGGTGACATAGGTACAATGCATTATTTGGAAGGCCGTGGATCCGTAGCATGAGGGAAGTGTCATCGACCCTTCTTCAAATGATGAAGTTCCCAACAAAAGATGGCGTAAATACGGTGTATGGAGAGTGGCACACCTCCTTTTTCACCGATAAGGGTAATAATGGAGTTTTTCCACTTTAAGTGACATTATTCGATTTTGAAATTTATTTTATTAGTTTCAGAGTCGCCACCCAAATTTTATACGGTGTTTCGGGACACTATTTATTTATTACAAATCCCAAACCGAGGAATTTTGACTCTGTTTAAATTGTCTACGAACCAAAAATCCGGATAAGAAATTATGTTAACCCGGGAGAAGGTGTTAGGCATTCCCGAGTTCCGTGGTTCTAGCACGGTCGCTTAATGATTAAACTTGGCCTAAATTATTTAATTACTTATTTTATACCTAAGTGCATTTTTTATATTTTTTATCGCTTTTATTATTCACTTGTATTTAAGAGTTATTTTGAGACGGGTCACGTATGTGTAAAATCCGTTGAGATTGAGGTGTGTCAAAATCATGTCACGCGGACGTGTACATAATTCTCGACACCGGATTCTATTAAAGAAGTAACTAAAGTTGCGCAAGCGCGTATATTTGTTTTGGTGGTCAAAAAGAAGTCAAAATCACGTCACGCGAGCATGTACGTAATTCCGATAATTTTAGAAATCCGTTTCTAAAGGTGTATCTACGAGTGTTCATTTTAATATTTATTTGTGTTACGTAAAAGTATACACAATTTTGAGAAAAATGTATATTTTAGTTGTTTTTATTCAAAGTTACGCGAACGTATACTTTGATCGTTAATTTGTTTTCTAAGTCTAAAGGCATTCACTGTCTAATTAAGGAATGTGTTTGGATATTCCCTATATCCAAAGTGAATTCCTAAGTTAAGTTATGGGACTAATTTAGGGAAGCTTTTCTATATAAGGATATGGAATTACTCTCAAACAAGATTTACTAGTCCAATATATGAGAATTTGGGCTATGACCTAATTTAGCCCAATTTTAGCAATTATCACTTTAAGCCAATCCTAGTTTATGGATATTTGCGAAAAGGAGATACATGATTTGAACTAAAATAAAGCAAAAAACACATTTCGAATTATATATCAATAAATAAGGCAAACTTGAATAGCGGAAATAATATCATATAAAGATAATTAAGGTTCCACTACCATTTGACCCATTTAATTAGACGAAGGATTTTGCATGCATATAAACGAATCAGTTCATGAATTTTAAAAGGCTTTTTCCTTGCTTCATAAATGGCAGTCTCAAAACTATTTTAAAATAAAAAGATTTCCTTAAGTTTGAAATTGCTTGATCAGTTTAGGAAGGATTTTTAAATCAGGAGAAGACATTTGACTAGCAAAACTGGATTGTTACTGTTTTTGTTTAGAAAGCAGTTTTTAAATCTCAGTCATGATAGATTATGTTCAATTAGGTTTGAAATCCATACATTGCTTAAGGAAACATTATAATAAAAAAAACAGAATATATTTAAAGCAGCAATTCTAGTAGCATAGTTGGGATTTCAATTTAATACCAAAATTACGTGGAAAAACTGATGCTTTTTAACCGAACATATAACAGATTATAACATAAATTATGTTGTAACCCCTTTATGCCTGAAGTATAGCACTAAGGCTTTGGGGATTTAGATAGATTCAGGCCTTAATAGGCCATCTATCAGTCTGGCCATTTTCAATATACAATTTTAATAAATATACATAATATAGTACAATCCATTTTTTGTTTTACAATAATTCCAGAAATAAATACATTTTGTTATACTAAAAATACATATTTCAAAAAAAAGAACGATATGAAGAAAAATAAGAAGAGGAAAACATGGTGTCTGAACTATTGTTGCTTCGATTGAGATCCTTTTACTTTGACTAGAACATCCAGCTTCTGCTTGTGTCTTTCTAAACAACAACAAAAAACCCAATATTTTGTGCATCTTTAAAGAGTAAATCTGACCATTAGGGGGTCAGATTCACATCTAACAATGTTATACCAAACATAATACCCTAATAAATTTAGCAAACCTATATATAAAAAATAATACCAAAATTTTGCAACTAACACCAAATCTGAAAATTTAAGGTGAATCTGACCTAGTTAGCAGTCAGATTCACATCTATAATGTTATCTTACTTAACCTCAAACGTCATACGAAATCGAACCATTCAACACATAACAAAATATAGCTAACATGCAAATCCAGCACTCAGATCCAAACAAAAATGAATCAAGTGTATTTGGAGTTTGTGTAAGCAGGTTGACACAATGAACTGAAATTATATTAAAACTCATAGCAAACATTGATATTTTTACACACTTTTATTTAGAAGCTCTATTTTCATACAGGGTAAAAAACTACATACCTTGAAACAAAAGCAACAGCAAACAAGGACCAAATAAGGATAAGAAAATAGGCTCCCGTGAGCTTAATAACAGCAGCAAACAGCAATAGCAGAACCCAGGAAAAGAAGCTCGAATATTAGCAAAATGTAGTAAGAACCAGCAATAAAAAACCAGATTTCAACCCAGAACTTCTAATAAAACCATAAAATTAGCAACCATGACCCATATTTCAGAATACCAAAAGCTGAAGAAGACCAAATTTTAAGATATTTTTCTGTAGCTATTTTTAGTATTTTCAGTACAGGATTTCTGCCATAGGTGTAAAATATGTATTTTCAATCTAGAGAGTAAAAGGTTTTCAGAGTTTAAAGTGTGTAGAAATCTGTAAAGTGTGTGTGTAGAGGTCTCTAAAAATCTGTGTAGAAACTTTTTTCAGAGGTGAAAAATCGTATCTCCAAGTGTGTGACGCTACTGAATATCACAGCTTATTTATAAGGGAATTTAGGGCATCATCTTTTTTAGCATATTTCCTATCCTATTTAGGCTGAAATAGTACAGGTACAACTGTCAAACCTTATCTTATTGGACAGTTGTACCTCCTTCTAGAACATTCTACTAATTTTCAGCCCTTATCCCCTTTTAGATTTACTATTTCACCCCTAAAATATCTTATTTTATGATATTTCCTAATTCTAGAAGTTTCTTGGGTTGTTACACTCAAGATTCTTCAATTGAAAGTCCTATACAACCCCTTAATGTCCTTAGAATTACTCCTTTAGTAATTAAGGGTCAGATTATTAGCTTACTTTATCAACCTTAGCTAGTTCATCCTAATCGAGTGATTAACTCAATAATTAACCTTAATAAAGCTGATTTTTAAATCTATTTTGATCTTAAGTGAATCACTTTTAAGATTTAGGTTAGATTGATTGAAGCAATTCTATTAAGCAGTTAACTTAGTAACTTTAGACCTAATTGATTATCTAAGTTAGGAGTTAGTCAGGGGATTACGAAGGTTGGTACCAAATTGAAGGTCATTAACTAACTACAATTCAAGGTTCATGTGACAAAATCAAGGACTAACTTTAATGTTTAACAAAAAAAGGCATATGAATCTAGGTTGAATACCTTAGGGCCAGCAGATAAAGACAGAACAAGTATATAAAGATTACAATTTCAAAAATCAGATAAATCAAGAAATCCTAAACGAATTAGTCGGGATGAAATCATTCTAAATTATCATTCACGCAAGTTCAGACTAAACTGGTAAGCAATAGACTTTTCTTAAGAAAGAGGAACATAAGCCAAGAAGGAATCTGGACATATATTACTAATCTAGTCATGATCAAACTAAAGAAATTTCAGAATCAACTCTAGAAAAACCAAGACCTTAAGCTAATCATCATTTAATGAAAAAAATGGATTTTTTAGCACAAATATTCAGAAACCCCTAAGAGCCCTGATTCAATTGTGCAAGATATTGAAACCACAGAATTTACCATTTGATGAAGCAAACACAATTACTAAAACCTAGTCTTAAAATGATTATTTAATTGAACATGCAATAGGAGTAATTTTAGGTCGAGTCAAGAATCAAAGAGAGTCAGAAAAAAGTAACTGATTAAACAACCTAAAAACTAAATCAAGAAACTGATTTGTCACAAAATAAACAGAGAAGAAAGAGAAAGGGTACCAGTATGTTAGAAGGGACTTGGTCGGACTCTAGCAGCTTGCCGGAGTTTGGTCGGACTCCGGTGGGTTAAAAAGTGACTCCAACTTGCATGAGTCGATGGCTCTTGACCAAGTGACTCCAACTTGCATGAATCGATGGCTCTTGTCAAGAGCCATCGACTCATGTGAGTCTGAGTCACAGAGTCGTGTGAAATCACTCGATACAGATTTTCTAGGGTTTTTAACTCCTAGATTTGAAATTGCTCAATATTGGGTTATCTTTTGGGGAAATCAATGGTAGGACGGGGTTGGGGAGAGGAAGGAGGTCCACTGGTGAAAATTTGGGGCCATTTGGTTAAGCTCCGCCGCCGGCAGGCGATTTCTGGCCGGCGGAGCAAGGTGGGAGACGACGGGACTGGTGAGGGGTTAGAGAGAAGAGAGAGAGACGGGTATGAGGGGTGTTAGACTTTGGCGTATGGGGGGTATGGGTTGTTTGAAACAGTTTTATATTAATTGTCTAACTAGTTCCCAGCCGTTGGATCTTGGGAGATCAACAGTTGGGATTGACTTTAACTTAAACGGGGTCGTTTTGGGGTGGCCTGGGCTGGCCGGGTTTTGGGTCAATTGGACTGGACACTTGGGTGTTATAGAGACAAGTTATTTGGGCCTGGGCAAGTTAGCCCAGGTCCGATTTTTATACTTTTGTGCTCAATTAGTTTAATTAACACTAATTCTAAAAAATGTAATAACTAATTTTGACTTTGTTTTTTTATTATAAACTAATTGATAAATTAATTAATAGTAAAAACATTTAACTTGATACTCCTAATCATTAGAGAATAAATTCCACAATTTGTTAGAAAAAAAATATGATTAAATTAAGCAATTAATCGCTAAATCTACATTATGTCAAATAGTCACATTTTGTTGTTATTTGTTTCAACCAATTACACGTAATATCTTAATTAACTCTAATTCTAATTTTTTACCTAATTAAAAGGGAAAATTAGTTAATGGTGGATTAAAAAGTGAATTTATGAATTAGCATTTGCAATTTTGAAAAAAATAAATTTGTAGTTTTTCAAATGATTGAGGTCATGCAACCTTAAATCATTCATAAATATTTAAAGACAAATTATGGTTATGCGATGCAAAATGAATTCACAAATAGCACTGAAATTTAATAAAATTTATAAAACTAAATAATTTATTGAATTTTGTAGGAATATATGGTGGGTAAAAAATCACATGCTCACAGCTGCCCCTCTTTTCTCGGAAACACGAAGAGTTTTCGGGCAACGACAAAGTGAGCAGTCACGAACGACTTTTACCCGTTTGCATACTCCGTGTGAAGCGTTTTTTGAAAAGTTTGACTGAACCCTGCTTCACTGGTTGCCTACATATCCTTAGCTATAAAGTAATTAGGTTAGTGTAGTTCTGGAAGTTTTGGTAGCTGGTGTAGATGCGTAATTTTTGACCCTCCCCGAGATATTATACTTTTTAGTATTTAAATATTTAGTTTAGGCCTAATATCGTCATTTTAGCGAGTTTTAACTCTTTTACTTTATTTTAAGTACAAAAATTAAAAAAAATACAAAAAATGAGTTTATTTTAATATTTAATTAATTAAGTTTTAATTAATATTTTTAGAATTATAAATTATGTATCATTTTTAAAAGGAAGGGTGAGTTTTTGGGTTGTAAAGTCCATTTTTTGGTCTTTGACCCAATTTTAAAAGCCCATTCCCCTTAGCTCAATACCCACTAACCTAACCCTAAAACCTATACTCATTCTTCAAATACATACACCCTTCATCTACGGAGGCGAACGAAAAAAAGATACAGAACAAAAAGAGGGTGTCGTCGCTACGTCCAACTGCCGCCCCAGCTCCGGCGAGACTCCACCACACCGACAGCCACCCACACCACCCCATCGCCTTCATCTCCTTCACTTTCCGTTCAGCCGCCGCCGCCTGACCACCTGTCGTCCACAACCTTCACCATCCAAATGCCACCGCCAGCCAAACAACAACTCTGCCGCCACCTCCACTCCTAAAACCAGCAATAGCCAACACCCTCATCACTAAAACTCACCCGGAAACGAGAGCTTGCAGCCGCATCCTAAGATTCGAGTTTCGTCTGTGGCCGCCGTTCGAGTTTTACGGCAAGGTTCCGAGGTTCCATCGTCGATGAGGTTTCCGCACCAGTTCTGTCGTTTCGTTTTGGCTAATAGATCAATATCTCTTGGTACAAATTTTCTTCCTTTCTTCAACTTTTATTAGTTTATATGCCATTGTTTGGTTGATGTTGAATTTGACAAAAAATTTGTAGTTGCTGTTTGTTACAGTTTTCAAATTGGCTCCATTTGATTTACTTAAATCTCATAGATTTTGTTCAAATTGCTGAATATGTCTCTTAAATCTCATAGATTTTTCATTTTTTTTTTTTTTGTGTGTTACAATTGCTTGGCTGTGATTTACGTTGCCTTCATCCTGTTACTTTTAGTTTTTACATTATGGCGTGCTTTAGTATTAGCAGTTTTTAGTGAAGATTGATTAATACTGTTTTGAACAATCAATTCATTCCGTTGTAAATAATTTAGAGTACTTTGCTAATAATTTAAAGAGCTGATTACAACTCCTTGCAATAATCTTAAACCTTAGGAAAATAAATAATTTATGAGCAATTGTAGTTTACTTTAATCGTTAAATTAAATAAATTATCGTGACTATGGGTACGGTTCTCGTGGCATAGTCGCAGTACATGAATTCGAATTTGGGTGTGCATTTCATGTGACCCGACTATAACTAAACAACAATAAAAATTAACATGTTGTGAATTGCGGGTGCGTTTCACGTAGCGCAATTCGCAATGTGTATAACACCGTAAGTCAAAGTTCGGGTGTGCATTTCATGTGACCCGGTTGCAACTTTGTTTAATATGAAAAATATGTCGTAAATTGCGGGTGTATTTCATGTGACGCAATTTGCAACGTATATCTCGTAAATAACTAAAGGCGGCTAGAATTAAAAATGCACAATAGGTGTAGGCATATAAATTTTATTGAATATAAATTCAATAAAATTATTTGGACTATATTAAATATATTAGTCCAAATAAATATTATGGGCTAATATAATTGAATTAATTATTCAAGTCCAATAAATATTGGCTGGGCTAGCCCACTTTATCAGGCTACAAATGATGAGCCCACTTTATTAGGCCCAAAATATCATCTTCTTAGAGGCCCATTGCCACTTGTTAAATGACGTGGCACGCCAAGTCAAACGGAAGATCCAATAGGATCATGCCACATGTCAAAATGACACGGCATGCCAAGTCAAATTAAAAGGGCAATGAAATCGCGCCACATGTGCAAGTGACATGTTCTGGCCAATCAGATGCGGCCTTGTCACACTTCAATTTGATTGGTCGGAAAGAGTTTGTTCTTATCATAACTCTTCCCTCCCACAACTATAAATAGGGGTCTTCATAACTCAGAAAGGACACCAGAAGTTATAACAAGAAGCAAGAGAGAGCTCGTGGATCAAACGCCGCAAATTTCTCTACAAGTTTCAAGCTTCAAACAATCAAGTTCAAGTTCAATAAATCAAGTTCAAGCTCAAGAACGAAGAACAATTCAAGTATTCAAGATCAAGAACGAAGTCAAAATCAAATACAAGGCGTTCAAGATCAAGGCTACTTGTTCGTGATACAATTCGTGGCAACAATCAAAGTGTTCGCGACGGATAAATCAAATTCAAATTCAAGATCAAGCTCAAAGGCCCTTGAATTTATACTAGAAAAGTAGAATCAGAGGATTCATAGAGATTGTAACGCTCAAATATTTGAAATCAAATACTACGATTGTCGCAATATTTTTCGGTCTTGATTTTATTTTCTTGACGCAATTTATTGTCTACAAATTCTGGCACGCCCAGTGGGACAATATCTACCTCTCATCTCAGCTTTTCAATCACAAAGTTCAAGAACAACGAGATGGCTTCCAAGAAAACCAACTCCAGCTCATCTTCTGCCAAGGCTGCTAATTCCAAATTCTATGCTTATGTGGAAAACATACTCGAAGTTACTTTTGGAAGCTTTGGGCCAGTTACGAGGGGCAAGTCAAGCTCGTTAGGACAACAAGCACCCCAAGTGCCTTCTGCATCTACCCATGTTTTGGAATCTTCATCCTCAAAAGGAGGAAGATCTTCCACGAACGCACCCTGAGAAGGAAGCGATGTCGCTGAAAAGATCAAGAAGACTCTTGCTCTGCTTGACCTCTCCGGATCCAA
>MDKH01216210.1:0-25556 GCA_005239495.1 Nicotiana undulata | reverse complement strand
ATCTTCCTTGAAATGCTCTCAAAATCCGTCCATGGCATATGTAAAATGAGAGAGAAATGCAAAAATCCCGTTTTAATCAACACTGCCCAGCACATGACTTCTCTGCGATCGCAGGAGAGCCTTTGTGATCGCACAGGCCACCGAGGACCGTCCTCCGCGATCGCACCAACAGACCTGCGGTCGCACAGGTCATCTCCAACACCCTCACTTTCTCTCTTCTGCGAACGCAGTAGCAGGCCTGCGATCGCACTGCTCTGCCTAAACCTTCTCCGTGATCGCACACAAGGGACCGCGATCGCATAAGCCAAACTCGCCCCCTTCACCTTTCTTCTTCGCGATCGCACAGCTGAGGCTGAGATCGCATAAAACACCAGCAGCACCAGAAACCAGCAACAACAAATTCATTCTGAAATGCCCCGATACCACCCCTAAACACACCTGATGCCCTCGAAACCCCGTCCAAACACACGACTCAGTCACATAACATCCCACGAACTTACTCGAGGCTTCAAATCACATCAAACAATGCCAAAAACACGAATCGCGCAAGAATTCAACTTTATGAACTTTGAAATTTCTAACTTCCACATTTGATGCTGAAACCTATCAAACCACATCCGATTGACCTCAAATTTTGCAGGCAAGTCATATTCGACATTACGGACCTGCTCCAACTTCCGGAATCATATTCCGACCCCGATATCAAAATTTCCATTTCCGGTCAAATTCTTCAAAAACCTTTAGTTTTCTATCTTTAGCCAAATGACCTTAAATTGACTTCCGGATATCTGAATTCACTTTTGATCACGCTCCCAACTCCCGAATCACCATACGGAGCTATTCCCAGACTCGGAATCCCAAACAGACCTCAATATCATTGAAATGTACTTCAAGTCAAACTTAGGAAATTTTCTTAAAATACTGACTACCACAATATACACTGAAAAGCTCTCGGGTTATCCAAATCATGTTCTGGACATACGCCCAAGTCCTAAATCACCATACGAACCTGCTGGAACCTTCGGATCCTGAGTCCGAGGTCGTTTACACAAAAATCCCAGTCTTACTCAATTTCTTCAACTTAAGACTTCTGAAATGAGAATTTTCATTTAAATTCAACTCTGATCTTCCTGAATTTCAATTTTGACCATACGCACAAGTCAATATGCCTGAAATGAAGTTGTTCGTGACTCCCAACTGCTGAACGACACGCTGGATCTCAAAATGACCGGTCGGATCGTTACATCTAGTTTCTAATGCATTAAACCATTTGTCAATACAACATCATATTAAAGAGGTATTTGTGTTTTTGCGAGACTGCATAGGTGACAAGTAGACGTGTCACCTACCTGCTTAAATTTAAGGACGAAATATGTCCAAAAAGGGGCAAGTTTGGGCTGGCCAAAGAATCCTTTTAAGGGCTGAATTTATTCTTATGTTACATTCATTATAGAGCAAAATAATAATAGATAAGCCCCTGCAAACCTCTCCCAAAAATTCAACACAAAACCCTAAATTATTTTCTCTTCTTTTAACGTTCTGGTTGGAGGAAAACCTAAGGGTTGAAGAACAAAGATAGGAGCAAGATATTCACGAAATAAGGTAAGTATAGTGCCCTATTTCATCCATTTTATCTGTTGTAAAATTAGAGAAATTCGTTCTATAATTGTAATAACTCAGGGGACGATGATCGGAAGTCGTGAGTTCGAGTTATTCAACTTATAGTGGACTATTTTGTGGGATATTTTGTGTTGTTGTTAGGTTGTCTGTTTTGCTACTGTTTATATGGAGTTTTGAAGGATAAAGGGTGTAGATAAACACAACATAATGGATGAATGGCGGGCTGGTCATTCGTCGTTACCTTTTCAGGTTGTTTGACACTACTATGGTTGTCGTTTTGTGAATTATGTGATTGGGGTGTGTGGGCTATTTTGCGATATTTTGTTGTAATGACCCGGTCGGTCATTACGTAGAACCTGCATTATATTTACTGGTATTTCCTTGTCATACGTTACTTATACTGTTTATCATGTGTTAGAGTTGGTAGGCTCGGAATCGGAATGGCTGTAGCGAGAATTTAGTCCTTTAGTCTTTAAAAATAACCTTATAGTTGGAAAAGTCAACTGAGAGTTTTATTGATAAACAACCTCGGAATGCGAATTTTATGGTTCGGATAGCTTCGTTAGGTGATTTGGGACTTATGAGTGTGCTCAGAATATTTTTGTGATGTCCGGTGTAGAATTAGGCTTGAATTGGCAGAAGTTAGTTTTTGGTGATTTCTGGTCGGTAGTGAAAAATAGGCTATCGGAGGCAGAATGGAATTCTGGAAGTTGGAACAGGTTTGTAATGTCATTTTGGATATGTCTGCAAAATTTCAGGTCAATCGGATGTGTTTTGGGTAGTTTCGGCGTCGTTGGTGGATTTTAGAAATTTCAAATTTCTTAGGCTTGAATTCGATTTAATTTTGGTGTTTTGATATTGTTTTTGATGTTTCGAAGGCTCGACTAAGTTTGAATGATGTTATGGGATATGTTGGTAGGTTTGGTTGAGGTCCCGAGGGCCTCGGGTGTATTTCGGATGCTCAAACGGGCATTTTTGGCCTTAGAAAGTTTGTTGTTTTCTGGTGTTAGTGCAGCAGAAAATTGTTCATCGCGCTCGCGAGGAATTGTCCGCGATCGCGTAAGGTTAAGGAGGCCAAGGGGAAATTTGTGCATCGCGATTTCATGAGTGAGGGTGCGATCGCGTAAGGCGAGTGGCTTAAGCAGTGCGATCGCGTGGACTTGTTCGCGCTCCCGTAGGGTTAGTTAGGCGCGTGGGGACTGAGTTCAATTATTTTTCCCGATCGCGTGGCTTGTGTTGCGATCGCATAGGGTCTTTTGAGGGTCTGAAGAAATTGTTCTTCGCGATCGCGTGGGAACTCCCGCGATCGCGATGAATAAAGACCTGGGCAGTATTTAAATAAACCCTCCGCGACCAATACCCACTTTTCCACCATTGTTGAACGGGAAGAATCTTTTGAGGGGATTTTCAAGAGAGGAAATCATTGTTTTTCATTGAGGTAAGGATTTTGGACCCTAAAACTCGATTATATGTGATTAAGGATCAACATATCAGTGTTTTATTCATGAAAATCAATAGAAAAAGATGGAATTAGGGCTCGAGAATATGAGACCTTCTAGGGATGATTTGAGGGGTCAGACAAACTCCGATTTTAGAGTTCTTTATGTGTACGGACTCGTGAGATGATGAAGAACAGTCTGGTATAAAATTTGTCGAATTCCGAGACGCGGGCCCGGGGTTCGGGTTTTGGCTTATTTCGGGTTTTGTGCTAAAATTGGTATTTTTTTCAAGTGGAATTCATTCCCTTAGCATATTTTGATGAGAAAAATCTGATCTTTATAGATTTGGAGCACTCGGAAGTTGATTCGAGAGGCAAGCGTGTTGCGGAATAGTTTTCGGGCTAGTTTGAGGGAAGTTATGTCTTTAAATCCTTTCCTGAGGGTATGAAACCCCGGACTTTACATCCTTTCACGGATTTGGAGTGACGCACACACTGGATGACGAGTGTGGGGCATGCACGAATTGGAAGTTTGAAAAAAAGTATCTTTTTAGCCAATTATTGAATTGCGAAACCGCTTTTAAAGCATATGATTTATAGTATTACTGTGTTATGATATACTTGGGTTGTAAGCCATGTTTGGGGCCTAGTACCGATCTGATTTCACCCCTAGGGGTCTATTTTATGATATTCCTCACATAATAATTATGATTTTACACTCAGTCCTTCTTGTGAAATTGTTGACACTCATATTTGATGATAATATTATTTTCTAAATTGAAGTACCGTTTTGGGTCGAGAACCTGTTTATTTATGGCATGAGTGGCATGATGAGAGTGTCTGACTGAGTGAGGCCGAGGGCCAATATTGTGAGGATGTTTATGATATGAGTGAGGCCGAGGGCCAATATTGTGAGGATGTTTATGATATGAGAGAGGCCGAGTGCCTGAGTGATTGATTCCATGAATTGACTTGTTTATAGCGCTTGGGATGTAGGAGGCCCTCTGGAGTCTGTAAACACCCCCTGTGAGCGTCGGTACCTACTAAGTGCGAGTGCCGAGTGATGAGTGATTGGGAGGTATGAGTGACAGTGAGGTTGCCCGAGTGGCTGATGCTTAGTGACTATGAGGGGCTGAGGGAAATTGTTATGAGTGATGATTATGGCCCGAGGGGCAGTTTTATGATGATATTTTACTGAGTTTGATTATTATTCACTTCAATTTTTCAAACTGATATTTTGAGAGCTTTACTGAGAAAACAATTAAAAATATACTTGTTTCAAAGGATTTTTTGGAAATTTGTTTTCGAACTCATGTATACCGTATTGAGACTTGATGTTTTATTGTTTTGTGGATTGGTGTAATTGTGCTGTGTATTTATTATTCTTCAGACTGTGATTTATTTTCATTACAATTGAGTTGGCGTACTCATCATTATTCCCTGCACCCCTGTGTGCAGATCCAGGTACTGGTTCGAAGTAGTAGTCATCCGAGTTCGTTGTGATCAACGTTTGGGATTTCGAGGTAGTTGTCCAGCGTTCGCAACTTCTCCATTTCCCTTCCTTATTTAGTATTAGTATTTTATTCCTAGACATTGGTATGACATTAACAGAGTTAGTTTATTTCTTAGATGCTCGTGATCGGTTGACTCTAGTCTTGGGGGTTTTGTTTAGACAGTAGATTATATTATATTTGCTTAAAGACTTAGAGAAAAAATTTAATTGCTTATTTTGCTGATTATTATTGATTTTTGAAATATTATAATAGAACAAATGTGTAGTTATGTGATGGTTGGCTAGCCTAATTCCATGATAGGCGCCATCACGGCCTGTTAGGATTTGAGGTCATGACAAGTTGGAATCAGAGCTCTAGGTTACATAGGACACAACGGTCATGAGTAGGTTTAGTAGAGTCTTATGGATCGGTACAGAGACGTATGTACTTATCTTCAAGAGGCTACAGAACTCTTACGAATCTAAACTACTGTTGTTTCATTTTCTCACAGATGGTGAGGAAACGTGCTACTGATCAGGGTGACCAGACACCAGCCAGACCCACAAGGGGTCGAGGCCGTGGTAGAGTTATGGGACCAGCCCGTGTAGCAGCCGGGGAAGTACCACATGATCCCCCTATCATTCAGGATCAGGTTCCCGCGGAGGGTGCTCAAGCGGGAAAGACTCAGGCACCGACAATGCCTATTGTTATTCCGGGTCTTCAGGAGACCCTGGCTCAGATATTGACGGTGTGTACCAGTTTGGCTCAGGCAGTTGCTATGTCCACTACTGCCACTGCAGCTCAGGCCGGGGGAGGCATTCAGACTCTAGCTGTACGGACACCTGAGCAGGCTGTATAGGGTATTCAGGCACCGAGGGTAGTCCCAGCCCAGCCGGTTGCCCCAGTTAAGGACTATGTAGACCCCGTTATGCCCGAGGATGAGCAGTGTAGGCTGGAGAGGTTCAGTAGACTTCAGCCTCCGACTTTCAGTGGCACAAAGGGTGAGGATGCCCAAGGTTTTCTGGATAAATGCTAGAGGATACTACGTATTGCGGGTATTTTGGAGACTAGTGGGGTCTCATTTTCTATATTTCAGTTTGCTGGTGCTGCTTTCACTTGGTGGGAGGCATTCGAGAGGCATAGGTCGGTTGGTTCAGCACCTCTCAACTGCCAACAGTTCTCCACGATCTTTTTGGAGAAGTACGTTCCTTAGTCTCATAGAGAGGAGTAGCGTAGGAAGTTCGAGCAGCTGCGCCACGGAGAGTTGTCAGTTACTCAGTACGAGATGAGGTTTTCCGAGTTGGCTAGGCATGCTTCGGAGTTAGTCCCTACTGACAGGGAAAAGATCAGGAGATTTGTAGATGGTCTCATGCATCAGCTTCGAATTTTCATGACCAGAGAGAGAGTGTCTGGAGCTACATTTGAGCAGGTAGTTCACATTGCTCGGAACATTGAGTCAGTTCATATGTAGAAACGTAAGGAGAGGGAGGCCTAGAGGCCTCGGGGATCAGGTAGCTTTAGTGGTGCCCCTTCTAGAGGGCAGTTTCAGCACATCAGAGGTCGTCCATTTAGACCTCCATAGCCAGCTCGCCCAGCTTACAGTGGTGCATCTTCGGGGTAGGGTCCTCATTGTTCTCATCAAGGACGTTCATCTTTTAGTGACCTTCCAGCTCAGAGCTCCTCTAGAGCATCATCATATCAGGGTTCTTCTTTGCATGGTTCATCCGGTGGTTATCATTGTGGCAGGGGTTCTCTTCAGTCTCCATCTCCAGCTCTAGGTGGTTGTTTTGAGTGTTGAGAGTTCGGACATGGGAGGAGGCAGTGTCCCCGTCGTCCTGGTAGTTCATCTCAGCAGAGGGTTCAGCCCTCGACTTCAGCCCCAGTCACTTCACCACCTACCTAGGCAGCAAGGGGTGGTGGTGAGGCAGCTACAGGCCGCCCTAGAGGAGGAGGTCGAGCAGGTGGAGGCCAGCCACGTATTTATGCACTTCCGGCTAGGCCTGATGCTATGGCCTCAGATGCGGTGATTACAGGTACTATCTCAGTTTGTCACACTGATGCTTTGGCTTTATTTGACCCTGGTTCCACATACTCTTATGTCTCATCCTATTTTTCTCACTTTCTGAATATTCCTCGTGAGTCTTTAGTTATGTCTAATCATGTTTCGACTCCGGTGGGCGATACTATTATTGTGGACCGTGTGTAGCGGTCATGTATTATATCTATTTGGGATATGGAGACCCGAGTAGACTTTATGTTACTCAGTATGGTTGATTTTTATGTGATTCTTGACATGGATTGGTTATCCCCATGTCATGCGATCCTTGATTGTCACGCTAAGACCGTGACCTTAACTATGCCCAGAGTTCAGAGAGTTGAGTGGAGAGGGTCTATAGAGCATGTTCCTAGAAGAGTGATTTTCTTATTTGAAGGCTCAGCGTATGGTTGAGAAAGGGTGTGAGTCTTATCTTGCTTTTGTGAGGGATGTTAGTAGTGAGACTCCTTTTGTTAATTCTGTCTGTGTGGTCCGTGACTTTCCGGACATATTCCCTGCAGACCTGCCCGACATGCAACCTGACAGGGATATTGATTTTGGTATTGACTTGGTGCAGGACAACCAGCCTATCTCCATTCCACGTTACCGTATGGCACCAACAGAGTTGAAAGAATTGAAAGAGAAGCTTCAGGAACTCTTAGACAAGGGGTTCATTTTGCCTAGTGTGTCACCTTGGGGTGTACCGGTGTTGTTTGTGAAAAAGAAAGATGGCTCCATGCGTATGCGTATTGATTATAGGCAGCTGAATAAGGTTACGGTGAAGAACCAGTATCCCTTGCCTCGTATTGATGACTTGTTTGATCAGCTTCAGGAAGCTAGGGTGTTCTCCAAGATCGAATTGAGGTTGGGGTATCACCAGTTGAAGATTTGGGATTCTGACATTCTGAAGACTGCTTTCAGGACCAGATATGGTCGTTATGAGTTTCTGGTTATGTCATTTGGGCTGACCAATGCCCCAGCGGCGTTCATGCAATTGATGAACAGTGTGTTTCAACCTTGCCTTGATTCTTTCGTTATTGTGTTCATTGATGATTTCCTGGTATATTCCCGTAGCCAGGTGGAGCATGCTCAGCATTTGAGAGTTGTGTTACAGAGGTTGAGGGAGGAGAAGCTTTATGAAAAATTCTCCAAGTGTGAGTTTTGGCTTGGTTCAGTAGCTTTCTTGGGGCACGTGGTGTCTAGTGAGGGTATTCAGGTTTATACAAAGAAGATTGAGGCGGTGCAGAGTTGGCCTAGACCGTCCTCAGCTACGGAGATCAGGAGTTTCCTTGGTTTGGCAGGATATTACCGTCTCTTTGTAGAGGGGTTTTCTTTTATTGCTTCGCCTTTAACCAGATTGACCCTAAAAGGTTCTCCATTCAGATGGTCCGATGAGTGTGAGAAGAGCTTTCAGAAGTTCAAGTCAACATTGACCACAACTCCGGTGTTAGTTTTGCCTACTGGCTCGAGTTCTTATACAGTCTATTGTGATGCTTCTAGAGTTGGATTGGGAGCGGTATTGATGCAGGAAGGTAGGGTGATTGCCTACCCGTCGAGATAGTTGAAGGTGCATGAGAAGAACTATCTAGTCCACGATCTTTAGTTAGCTGCCATTGTTCATGCCTTAAAGATTTGGCGTCATAATTTGTATGGAGTACAGTGTGAGATTTTCACAGATCATTGTAGTTTGCAGTATCTGTTGAGGCAGAAGGACTTAAATTTGCGTCAGAGGAGATGGTTAGAGCTTCTCAAGGATTATGACCTCACTATGTTGTATCATCTGGGGAAGGTCAACGTAGTGGCCGATGCCATGAGTCGGAGAACCGAGAGTTTGGGGAGTCTAGCATACCTTTCAGCAGCAGAGCGACCTTTAGCACTTGATGTTCAGGCTTTAACGGGTCAGTTGGTTAGACTGGATTTGTCAGACCCTCCGCGGGTATTAGCTAGCATGGCTTCCCGGTCTTTTCTTTATGATCAGATTAGAGCACGCCAGTATGATGACCAGCACTTGTTAGTTCTTCAGGATAAGGTCTGTCGAGGTGATGCCAGGTATGTGACTATTGGTGATGACGGAGTTATGAGGATGCAGAGCCGTATTTGCCTGCCCAATGTGGATGGGCTTCGAGAGATGATATTAGCAGAGGCCCACAGCTCGCGGTATTCCATCCATCCGGGTGCCGCGAAGATGTATCAGGATCTGAGACAGTAGTATTGGTGGAGGCGGATGAAGAGAGATATTGTTGAGTATGTAGCACGGTGTCTCAACTTCCAGCAGGTCAAGTATGAGCACCAGAGACCATGTGGGTTACTTTAGAGGTTAGATATTCCGGAGTGGAAGTGGGAGCGGATCACTATCGACTTTGTAGTTGGGCTTCCACGGACTTCGAAGGGTTTTGATGCTATTTGGGTTATTGTGGATAGATTGACCAAGTCATCGCACTTTATTCCTGTTAGTACTACTTATACTTTGGAGCGGTTAGCTGGTATTTACATCAGGGAGATTGTCCGATTTCATGGGGTTCCAGTTTCTATCATTTCTGACAGAGGTACTCAGTTCACATCTCAGTTTTGGAAGGTCGTACAGAGAGGTATGGGTACTCAGGTAAAGTTGAGCACTGCATTTCATCCTCAGGCCGACGGGCAGTCAGAACAGACTATTCATATTTTGGAGGACATGTTGCGTGCCTCTGTGATTGATTTTGGTGGTTCATGGGATTAAATTCTACCACTTGCGGAGTTTGCATATAATAATAGCTACAAGTCCAGTATTCAGATGGCCCCGTATAAGGCTTTATATGGTAGGAGGTGTAGATCTCCGGTCGGTTGGTTCGAGCACGGTGAGGCTAGGCTATTAGGCACATATTTGATTCAGGATGCGTTGGAGAAGGTGAAGTTGATTCAGGAGCGACTTCGCACGACGCAGTTGAGGCAGAAGAGTTATGTGGATCGAAAGGTCCGGGATGTGTCTTTTATGGAAGGTGATAAGGTACTGCTGAGGTATCACCCATGAAGGGTGTTATGAGGTTCGGGAAGAGACGAAAGCTGAGTCCTCGGTTTATTATTCCTTTTGAGATACTTCATAAGGTTGGAGAGGTGGCTTATAGACTTGCCTTGCCACCCAGCTTGTCGAGTGTTCATCCGGTATTTCATATGTCGATGCTCCGGAAATATGTTAGTGACCCGTCTCATGTTTTAGACTTCAGCACAGTTCAGCTCGAGGATGATATGTCATATGAGGTTGAGCCAGTAGCAATTTTGGATCGTCAGGTCAGAAAGTTGAGGTCGAAGAATATAGCTTCAGTGAATGTACAGTGGAGAGGTTGGGCAGTGGAGGAGGCTATTTGGGAGACTGAGCGGGAGATGCAGAGCACATATCCTCACTTGTTTGAGATTCCAGATATGTTTCTAGACCCGTTCGAGGACGAACGTTTGTTTAAGGGGGGAGAATGTAACGACCCAGTCGGTCTTACGTAGAACCTGCATTATATTTACTGTTATTGCCTTGTCATACGTTGGTTATACTGTTTATGATGTGTTAGAGTTGGTAGGCTCGGAATCGGAATGGTTGTAGCAAGAATTTAGTCATTTAGTCTTTAAAAATAGCCTTATAGTTGGAAAAGTCAATGGAGAGTTGACTTATTGGTAAACAACCTTAGAATGCGAATTTTATGGTTCAGATAGATTCATTAGGTGATTTGGGACTTACGAGTGTGCTCAGAATATTTTTGTGATGTCCCGTGTAGAATTAGGCTTGAATTGGCGAAAGTTAGTTTTTGGTAATTTTCGGTCGGCAATGGAAAATTGGCTATCGGGGTCGGAATGGAATGCTCGAAGTTGGAACAGGTTCGTAATGTCATTTTGGATATGTATGCAAAATTTCAGGTCAATCGGATGTGTTTTGGGTAGTTTCGGCGTCGTTGGTGGATTTTAGAAATTTCAAAGTTCTTAGGCTTGAATTCGATGTGATTTTGGTGTTTTGATGTTGTTTTTGATGTTTCGAAGGCTCGAATAAGTTTTAATGATGTTATGGGATATGTTGGTAGGTTTGGTTGAGGTCCTGAGGGCTTCGAATCTATTTCAGATGCTCAAACGGGCATTTTTGGCCTTAGAAAGTCTGCTATTTTCTGATGTCAGTGCAACAGAAAACTGTTCATCGCGATCGCAAGGAATTGTTCGCGATCGCGTAAGGTTAAGGAAGCCAAGGGGAAATTTGTGCATCGCGATCGCAGGAGTGAGGGCGCGATCGCGTAAGGCAAGTGGCTTAAGCAGTCCGATTGCGTGGGTTCGCGCTCGCGTAGGGTTGGTTAGGCGCGTGGGGAGTTAGTTCAATTGTTCTTCGCGATCGCGTGGGTATGTTTGTGATCGCGTGGGTTGAGGTCCTAGTGAATCGCAATCGCGTGGCTTGTGTTGCGATCGCGTAGGGTCTTTTGAGGGTCTGTAGAAATTGTTATTCGCGATCGCGTGGGAACTTCTGCGATCGCGAAGAATAAAGACCTGGGCAATATTTAAATAAACCCTCCGCGACCAATACCCACTTTTTCACCATTTTTGAACGGGAAGAAGCTTTTGAGGCGATTTTCAAGAGAGGAAATCATTGTTCTTCATTGATAAGGATTTTTGACCCTAAAACTCTATTATATGTGATTAAGGATCAAAATATCAGTGTTTAATTCATGAAAATCAGTAGAAAAATATGGAATTAGGGCTTGAGAATATGAGACGTTCTAGGGATGATTTGAGGGGTCAAACGAACTCCGATTTTAGAAATCGTTATATGTACGGACTCGTGAAATGATGAAGAACAGTTTGGTATAAAATTTGTCGAGTTCCGAGATGCGGGTCCGAGGGCCAGGTTTTGTGCTAAATTTGGTATTTTTTTCAAGTGGAATTCATTCCCTTAGCATAATTTGATGGGAAAAATATGATCTTTATAGATTTGGAGCACTCGGAAGTTGATTCGAGAGACAAGCGTGTTGCGGAATAGTTTTCGGGGTAGTTTGAGGTAAGTAATATGTTTAAATCCTGTCCTGAGAGTATGAAACCCCGGACTTTACATCCTTTCACGGATTTGAAGTGACGCACACACTCGATGACGAGTGTGGGGCGTGCACGAATTGGAAGTTTGGAAAAATGTATCTTTTTAGGAAACTATTGAGTTGCGAAACCGCTTTTAAAGCATATGATTTATAGTATTACTGGGTTTTGATATACTTGGGTTGTAAGCCATGTTTGGGGCCTAGTGCCGATCTGTTTTAACCCTTGGCTATTCCTCACATAATAATTATGATTTTACACTCAGTCCTTAGTGTGAAATTGTTGACACTCATATTTGATGATAATATTATTTTCTGAAATGAAGTACTGTTTTGGGTCGAGAACCCCGTTTATTTATGGCCCGAGAGGCATGTTGAGAGCGTCTGACTGAGTGAGGCGTAGGGCCAATATTGTGAGGATTTTTATGATATGAGTGAGGCCAAGGGTCAATATTGTGAGGATGTTTATGAAATGAGTGAGGCCGAGGGCCAATATTGTTAGGATGTTTATAATATGAGAGAGGCCGAGTGCTTGAGTTATTGATGCCATGAATTGGCTTGTTTATAGCGCTTGGGCTGTATAAGCCCCTCCGGAGTTTGTACACACCCCTAGTGAGCGCAGGTACCTAATGAGTGCGAGTGTCGAGTGATGAGTGATTGGGAGGCATGAGTGACAGTGAGGTTGCCCGAGTGGCTGATGCTGAGTGACTGTAAGGTGCTGAGGGAAATTGTTATGAGTGATGATTATGGCCCGAGGGGCAGTTTTATGATGATATTTTACTAAGTTTGATTATGATTCACTTCAATTTTTCAAGCCGATATTTTGAGAGTTTTACTGAGAAAACATTTAAAAATATACTTGTTTAAAAGGATTTTCTTGAAATTGGTTTTTGAACTCATGTATACCGTATTGAGACTTGATGTTTTACTGTTTTGTGGATTGGTGTAATTGTGTTGTGTGTTTCTTATTCTTCAAACTGTGATTTATTTTCATTACTACTGAGTTGGCGAACTCATCATTACTCCCTGCACCCCTGTGTGCAGATCCAGGTACTGGTTCGGAGCAGTAGTCATCCGAGTTCGTTGTCATCAGCATTTGGGATTTCGAGGTAGCTGTCCAGCGTCCGCAGCTTCTCCATTTCCCTTCCTTATTTAGTATTTTATTCCTAGACGTTGGTTATGACATTAGCAGAGTTAGTTTATTTCTTAGATGCTCGTGATCGGTTGACTCCAGTCTTGGGGGTTTTGTTTAGACAACAGATTATATTATATTTTCTTAAAGACTTAGAGAAAAAATTTTAATTGCTTATTTTGCTGATTATTATTGATTTTCGAAATACTATAATAGAACAAATGTGTATTTATGTGATGGTTGGCTAGCCTAGTTCCACGATAGGCGCCATTACGGCCTGTCAGGATTTGGGGTCGTAAAATTTGTGATGGAGATAAGGCTTGAAAATGATGTATACATGTTGTTATTGTTGTGTTGATATAATATGGTAAGCTAAATACCAAGCATACTGTGGCCGAACGCCTATAAGCGAGCGCAAAATGGCCGAGATACAGAGCCTAGTATGGTTGAGCGCCTATAAGGGAGTCTACTACGGCGGAGGAGTTACACGTATCGAGCCTTATAGGGACGGACAACTATTTTACATACTATCTTTGGATTATCTTTGACTCCCAGTTACATTCAGTTATTATATTATCAGTTTAGTTTTAGCTTTTAGTTATTTTGTTGCCTTACATACTTGGTACATTATTTCGTACTGACATCCCTTTTTGATGGGGACGCTGCATTTCATGCCTACACGTCCTGATAGACGGTTGGATAAACCTTCCCAGTAGACAGAGCCAAATATTATCTTGGTTGGTAAGCTCCACTTCCTCGAAGTTAGAAGGTTTAGAGAGTCCATTTTATATATATAGGTTTGATGCCCTGTCCCGACAATGATATAGTTCAGTTATCTCTAGAGGCTTGTAGACGATCCCTGTGTATTTTGTATGTTAGTATTATGGCCTTGCCAGCCCTGCCTACATGTTTAGTTTGGTATTGCTGGTTGTAGACATTCATGGTGGCCTCGTCGCCCCGGACAATTATGTATATGAACTTTTGGGTATGTTAACCCCCAAATGAGAGTGACATGATTTTCAGATGATTCAAAATATGGCCCCATCAACCTCGTTTGTATTGTCAGCTTGCAAGTATGCCTCATTGGCCTAAGTTGAGGGATATCCCTCTAGAGTTCACGGTTACAAAGTGGTACGCTCGGGCCGAGTATGGCACCGGGTTTGGGGTGTGACAACCCCCATGTGAACCCATCTCTTTTCCAACAAAAGCCTCTGCCTTCTTCCATCAACCCACATTCAGGAAATGAGATCTTGTAAATTTTTCAATAAGAAGATGATGAAATTGATGCAAAATTCAAATTCCTCATTTCAAAGTTAATGAGTACAATCGCTGCATTTAAAGAAAAGCTTGAAGCATGTGAAGATTAAAGTCTTAGTTTGCAATTATTTGGATTGGTATAATCTAAATATTGTTTTGAGATATACCAGAAGTTAAATGGTACCAATTAAAAGTTTATTTGTGAAAGGAAAACCACAGAGACATGGACATGATTTTTAAATAACTTGGTTGGTGACTGAGAGATTGATTATCCAGAAAGTTGGACCTTTATGTCCAACAAACAAAAGAGTCTTATAGAATAATTTAATGAGGTTTTGCAATTTTTTGGCCATAGATTATATGTGAAACACCTCCATAACAACTTTAAGCTGGATAGATTTATTGGAGAATTCCTCAAGCATGCACTTTGGGCTGCTTCTAAGGCTACAACTATGAAGTTCTTTGATATTTGCATTGAGAAGATGTATGAATTGCATGCCGAAGCTGCTACGTGGCTGAATGAAAAAGCACCTAGTGAATGGACTAAATCAAATTTCTCTCCAGGTGCTAAATGTGATGTTTTATTGAATAATATGTGTGAAAGTTTTAACAATATGATTCTTGAAGCTCGAGACAAGACAATTATCACCTTGATGGAGAAATTAAGGTACCTTCTTATGGCAAGATTCAGTGAAAATAATTTGAAAATGTAATTTCCAACAGTTTTAATAAAATGTCCAAGAAGTTTAGTGTAAAAATGATATAAATCATAAGTAGCCTTTGTGGCAAAAACATGAATAATAAACAGCCCCCCGTGCATAACATCACTCAACATGCCTGACAATCACTCATAATCAGCCCCTCGGGCAACCTCACAGCCACTCATGCTTCCCAATTACTCGTCACTCGGCACTCGCACTCAGTAGGTACCTGCGCTCACTAGGGTGTACAGACTCCGTAGGGGCTCCTACAGCCCAAGCACTATAACAAGACATCTCGTGGAATCATCACTCAGGATCTCGGCCTCTCTCATATCATAAGATAGTGTAACATGCTGCGTCGCGCAGCCCGATCCCATAATATCCTCACAACATAGGCCCCCTGCCTCACTCAGTCAGAAACCTCTCAAAACGCCACCCGAGCTATCAGTAAAACGGGGTACTCGACCCAAAATTATCATTTTATGCATCAAAATGGTGTAAATGAGACTGAGTTTCGAAGTCAGCTAAACATAATACGACTGAGTGTAAATCACAAGTCAACACAATGAGGAATAGCATTAAAAAGCCCCCAAGGGGTCCAAACACTTGGCACGATCCCCAAATACGACATTCCACCCAAAACATAGTAATAATTTTTAAAACATGAAATATTATTTGATTTATAATCAAATACGCAACTTAATAGTTGCTACGGGACAGACCAAGTCACAATCCCCAATGGTGCACGCCACACACTCATCACCTAGCATGTGCGCCACTCCAAAATAGTGATACCATGCGAAATCCAGAGTTTCATACCCTTAGGACAACATTTACAATCATTACTTACCTCAAACCGGCTAAAATCCTAATCTGTGATGCCTTTGCCTCTTAACTTGGCCTCCAATTGCTCCGAATCTAACCAAAACCAGATTAATATCGTCAATTTACGCTAGAGGAACAAAGCCCACTCGAAAATAATCGAATTACGTCAAAAATCCCAAAATTGGCCAAACCCGACACTGGGGCCCACGTCTCAAAATTCGATAAAAATCACAAAACTAGAAACCTCTTTCACTAACGAGTCTACCCATATCAAATTCATTGAAATCCGACATCAAATGGCCATTCAAATCCCCAAAAGCATTTTTCTCAAGTTTTCTTCCATTTTCTCGCAATTTCCGCCTCAAATCACAAATTAAATGATGCAATTAAAGTCATAATCATAGAGTTTGACCAAAATTATATAGAAATCACTTACCTCATTCCATATGGTGAATATCACCTCAAAAATAGTTTCAATCCGATCTCCATAGCTCCAAATATGTTTAAAATGGATGAAACCTCGATATATAGCTTCTGCCCAGGTAATTACTCATCGCGATCGCGAAAAATTCTCCGCGATCGTGAAGCACAACTTTTCTAAGCCAAAAATTTGCGATCGCAGAAAACCCTTCGCGATCGTGAAGAACAAATGCCCAGCTCTTCCAGACAGCCTCTAGTATAATTGTCATAACATTATGTACGAAACTCCCAATTGCAAATGGTTTGAGTTTTTGAAAATTAGACACCAAGGGATACAACTCTCATTCTTTGATCATTTCCCAATTCCTTATAGATTACGAGATATATGCCGCCAAAGTCAGCCCTATGCAACACAATGCGATTTCCAAACACTTCCCGGACATGATGTATTATATAAACCATAACTCTTAAGAAACAACTACAAATTCCAAAAGGTTTGATTTTATGAAAACTAGACACAAAGTGCTACAACTTTTATTTTTGGATCATCTTAAAGTTCCTTATAGATTTCAAGATAAAAGCTAAGTCGGATCAGTGCAGCAGAAAATTTCCTCTACGCGATTGCGAAAGGCCTTCAGCGATCATGATTCACTGGCCATTTTCTTTGATTTTACTCATCTCGATCAGAACCAATTCCCCGCATCGCGTAGCATACTGCTGTAGCCAAAAACCAGCAGCTAAAAATGGCCTAGAAATGGTCCGAAACCTCCCCGAAACTCACCTGAACCCCACACAACCCCGACCAATCATACCAACACATCCCATAACATCATATAAACTTACTCGAGCCTTCGAATCACTCAAAAAAACATCAAAAATACCAAATTAACCCTGAATTCAAGCCTAAGGATTTCTAAACTTCCAAAATTCGCCAATGATGCCTAAACAAACCCAAACACGTCTGAATGACCTGAAATTTTGCACACATATCACTAATGACACTAAGAACCTACTCCAACTTCCGGAATTTCATTCCAACTCCAAGAGCTAATTTTCCACTGCCGACCGAAAATCGCCAAAAATCCAATTTCGTCAATTCAAGCCTAATTCGGCTCCGGACCTCCGAACAACATTTCGAACATACTCCTAAACCCCAAATCACGTAACGAAGCTATCCGAGCTCTAAAAATCATATTCCGAGATCATTTACCAACAAGTCAACTTTCGGCTGACTTTTCCACTATTAAACCACCTTAAGAGACTAAGTGCCTCTTTTCTCTCCACAACTACTCTGAACCCGAGCTAACTGGCCCAAATGGGGAAAACGGGACTAATCTTATGGAACGACCGGCCGGGTCGTTACAGAATGCCTGGGCAAAGATGTTTTTATAAAGAGACTTAGGCCTTCTCTCATTTTACCTTTCCTTGGCCACTATTGGAGCTTTTTGGAGAGAGGTTTTTACCTAGCTATTGAAGGTAAGTAACTCCTACCCAATCTGAGTTTAATACATAAATTATGGGTATATTTTAACATGTAAAATGTGGATTTTAGGAGATTGTTGAAAAATCTATATTTTGATTAAAATGAGATTAGACCACGAAATGACTATAGAATTGAGTAGAAATTTTATATTTGGGTTTGTGAGGCTATGGGTAACTTTTATTACAAATGTGTTTGGAATCCGGGCACGTGGTCCCGAGGGTAAATTTTAGGAATCATCCAATATAGGTTGGGTAATTACTCTAACAGTTAAATTCAAATATGTGTGTGTGTGTGTGTGTGTGTGTGTGTGTATATATATATATATATATATATATAGGATATGAGGAAAGGTTATGACGTTATATACGCACCACCACCTGATCAGCTGGTATATGTTGATGATTTTGCCAATGGCCGAGATGATATGATGGAATGCCCTCAGAGGCTTGATGATGTTATGTACGCATATAAATATGCATGGTATGAAATTTATACACATATTCATGATATTATAAATGTTTAATGATTCACAAGCTATTAAGACTTACAGGTTGAGTCATTCACTCCTTGTTTCTTTCATGTCTATTGTATACGGCTTTTTCCTACCTTACAACTCGGTGCTGTATTTGTACTGACGTCCCTTTTGCCTGGGGACACTGTGTTTCATGCCTTTAGATCCCTATAGATAGGTTTAGAGTCCTCCAAGTAGGCTATCAGCTCAGCGGAAGGTGTTGGTGTGCTTCATTTTCTCCGGAGTTGCTTATTTGGTCAGTATGAGTTGGACATGTATTGATTGGTATAGTGGGGCCTTGTCCCGACCTTTATGGTATTTATCTGCTCTTAGAGGCTTGTAGAATTATGTCATGTATATGAATACTTATATGGCCTTATAGGCCCGTATGTCGTATGCATAAGTCGATATATCATGTTGGGTTATCATATGTCGAGTATTCCCTCATGCTTTATTCTAGTTATCTCATTATAGCCTTTATGGTTCGTTTACCTATGATAGTATGATATGAATACACTACGTTGACCTTCGTTTACCTATGATAGTATGACATTGGTACTCGGTTGAGTAAGGCACCGGGTGCCCGTCATGGCCCATTGACTTGGGTCATGACAAAAGTGGTATCAGAGCAGTTATGTCCTAAGGAGTCTACAGGTCGTGTCTAGTAGAATCTTGTTTATGGGTGTGTTGTGCACCACACTTATAAACAAGAGGCTACATGGCATTTAGGACTGTCACTCTTTGTTCTTACTCTAGATCATGTGGTAGATCTCAGTTGTAAGAATTCAAACTCTTAAACTCTATTTTATTCGTAATACAACAATACCTACATCCAGAAAGACAGTTGGTAAGAGATTGCATGTGGATGTGGAAGAGTTGAGTAATAGGAACTTGATTTTGCATGATGCTTATGATGAGTAAATGTAAGATCTTCATCATATCATGCGTGTACTAAGACGTGTAAGATTCTTGTTAAGGAGCCCTAAGGCATGAATATCTATCCACCCATATGGTAAAAAATAACGAGAGAATTAGAAGGTACAAGTTTCAACAAGTAAAAGAAGTACGGTGAATAAGGGTACGAGGTACCCAGTTAGTGAAGATGATCATTACCTACAATTCAGGAAGAGACATATAAGCATTTTGAGTTACCTTCAACACTAATAGAGGTATGTACAATTGCCACACCGATCTCAATTATTCCATATGGGAGCTAACATATATAGTTTATGAGAAGGACGGGATATCAGGATCCGGCTGGGGTAAGAGTAACCAAAAATGGTGGATGGATTGTTTGTGTTAGTTGACATTTCCGAAGGATATTGCAAATGTGCTAATAGATCTCCTTGTGAGACGCCCAGTTGGTACACTCTAGAATTGTATGGGTAGATATGAATACTAGAATGTTTAAAAAAAACAATTACAAAGATAGGCACTTGAAGCCTGGAAGGGATAAATATTACCTTAGTGTGGCTCCCGTCCCTTGTAGAGCGAGAATGTTAGGCAATTCGAAGAGACAGTGGATGGAGCAAGGGGAGCTAAAAGTAAAAAAAAGTCTTATTTATGTTTTCAAAAATAAAGTGTTAGACAGAAATATTAGCAGGGAAATAAGAAGCGAGATAATGAAGCATTACGAGTAAGATGTGATACATGGATGACAACGGTAGATCAAAAAAATAATAGTATTATAGAGTCTATAGTCAAGTGAAGGAAAAATACGAGAGGTGGCAGGACTTGAGACCACAAAAGAGTATAGGCCATACAATCATATCCTCATTTCAAGAAATAAGTTCGTGACTCAAAGGCGACTATTAGAAGAAAAAGTTAGACCCTAGAATAATAGAAATAAGTATGGGTTGGTGAACAAGATAAACTAAACATGAATTAGGGATTGAGTGATTTAATAATAGTCGGCATCATAAAAATTTTAGACATTGCATTCCAGAAATAATAGATTGGACGACAGAAGAGTAACCTTTAAAGGTCATTCAGGAAGACACTTCCCTAAAGAAAGCAATGTGAGCAAAGTTAAGCTTAAAGGACTATGTGTGCTAGTTATACTAGGTGTCACCCTTGTGAGTAAGGAATTGTGTTATCCTTCGTACATAAGGATTTTCGTAAGGCAAGTAAGGGTCATCGATGATGTGAAAAGACGCCAAAGATGAAGAGGTAAAACATCTATACATAGATTATGGTAGCAATAAATCTTAGTACTCCCCTAAAGGGGGGAATATGGAGTGATGTGGCATTAAGTCAAAGTTGAGTGGTTTTAATAAAATATGCAATGATTAAGGAAGAATGCGATAAAAATTAGAAAATGATGAGATTGCACTTATTCAGATCCTACGAATATGCTATGATTGCAGAACATTATGCAAACACGACGTCAAGGAAAGGAAGTAAGGGTTCTCGCCCGAGATGTTAGTAATAAATAACGAACTAGCGCAAGAGGTATGTTAGGACAAAGGACATATCCCAAGAGAGATTATGCGAAATATAGATATGATTATGGACCAACGAGTAGTTAGTAGTTAATTCAGGAAGATCATAGTTATGGCGAGACAAGAGGATACAGAGAAATCAACAGATCCTGCAAGATAAACATGGTGAACCCCAACATAGCGAATCCAGTCTCGCATGTAATGATATCTTGATCCTTAAGAAGTATTCATATAGGAGTTGGAGTTGTTAAAGGTACCGTATGAGTGTTACGGAAATAAAGGGGAGTCCCATTAAGAAACCGTCAAAACATCAGTTAAGAAGCAACTGTACGAGCACATGAGTGTGGAGGTAAGTAACTAAGGATAATTTTAGGTGATTACGAACATCAAAAATTATATCGGGTATACGATGTAATAAGCTCGCAGCTTTGCAAGAGTTAGAGGGTCTTACCTAAGTACTACAATGAAAGACTAGCCGAGGAAATAAGGAAGAAGGCTTCAACATAAGCACATTGACTTAAAGAGGAAATGGTCTTGTAACAACGGTCTCACAACAACATTGTATTCACTCCATAAGAAAGTGGCACCTATCATGGCTAATGAACGAGAAGAAGAAGAAAAATCAAAAGGTGATATTCAATATCATATGGGTTGTATGGAATTCCAATATGTGTGGGAAATAAGATAAGCCAAGTATTATGCAACAAGTGGCAGCATGACCAGGAAAAGTAATTGCTTACATTTAAAGATAGTTGAGAAGGAACGGAAGGAGTTACTCGATCAATCATCCAGAGTTAGTTACGTTATGAATGCACTTAAGATTTCAGAGTATTATCCATGCAGCATATATGTTGACAATCATAGAGCCCTAGAAGACTCTGGTATAAGTTAAAAGAAATAATTGAGTCCATGTCATAGACAAAGGATTGAATTGTTAGAAAATTGTATCATGGATATTTCATGCGTCCATGAAAGGCTAAAGTAATAATTAATATCATAAGCCCCAGATCGGAAGATAGCTTAAGCCTACATAAAGATTGATCAGAGGTGAGAGGAAACTAAAGAGTTACATTAAATAAGTAAATCAAGAGTCTTATTATTGGACCCAGAAAATTATAGAAATCGTGATTAAGAACATAGAGGAATCACTCTTAATACCAGAGGTACAAGAGAGATAGTACAACACCCATATTCTATGGTTCTATGATAAAGCTAGTTAGAAGAGTACCAGCCTCATAAGAAGTCAGTATGAAGCTCCCACCGGATTGTGTATGCACCAGAGGTGCAAGTATTATAATAGAGCTTCAAGTTGTGGATGTGAATCATACCTATAAGGGAGATTATGAAAGAGATAGAAGATGTGATGCCAGATTTTAAAGCAAGTACGGTAAAGGTGAAGAACGTACGAGATACTCAAGTGCAGAAGGTTGTGAATAGTCCACACTCAGATTGAAGGCTAGAAGTGCTGGGATTCTGTATACGGGAATGATAGTAGCGTCGTCAGTGTCATATCTTCCAGCCCATTATTTCTAGGTACTGAGAGGTCTACTTAAGAGAGTAAAGAAGAGATATAGATGATTTGATGTCTCGCTTGATGTTCCAGAATAACATAAGGAAATCTATGGTGCAATAAAGTTGAAGGGAGTTTGCGAGCAATATAAATAGAAATGTACAGGTCGCAAGCTAAAGTATCGTAGAGAGACAATATTTTAGGAAGACATGACTAAGGATAAGAAAAGGCGAGTGAGAAGGTGACGAGAATTGATAAGTCCTCGGGATTAAGCCCGTGAAAACAATAGAGTTGATTGTTTCTCTAAATTATAGAAAGCTTAGTATAACCTGAATGAACTCAAAGGAGTCTAAGACTAGTAGCATTTAGAAGAGATGGAATGCTATCCTTGTAGTACAATGAGGATGTAATTGTGTAAGATAAAGGATGACGCTTGGGCCTTCAATTGAGTAATTATGTGAAAAAAGAAGAAGAGGGATTTCATGAATTGTACATGATTAAAATACCCCAATAAGATGAACCACATAGGGATTCCATAAAATACAGTTATCTAAGTATAGTATCAGTAAAGACCCGTAAAAGTTCTTGTTTAAAATAATGCCCGAATAAGTCCCCGAGTTGTTATATCTGTGGAAATTCTTAAAACAGACCTTGATTGTGTAAAAGTACCCCGGGATTCTAAAGAACTTAATTTTTCCAGAAATTTGGGTGTTATGCGACGCACTATGCGATCGCATAACATGTATGCGGACATCATAGTGGTCGCATACACGGGCAGATCACTGCCCAACTGAAGGACAACTATGCCGTCAAATCTGCGACCGCATAGCTGTCGCATCATTGCCTTTTAGTTTTGGGGAAGGGTGTAATGCGACGCACTATGCGATCGCATAACATGTATGCGGACCGCATAGTGGTCGCATACACGAGCAGAATGTTTTCAAAATTTGGCCCACCTGGGGGCCATTCTGCGGTCCAATATGCGGACCGCATGTCAGGAATGCGATCGCATTCTTGACTGCATATTCGACACGATCTTTTAAATTTCAAAATTTTTATACCCGACCCCAGTTTCATTTAACCCCTGTCCCTTTTTATTTTAACTGGTTTCTAAGCAAATTAGAGAGAAGTGAGAGTGGGTTTTAGAGAGAGAAGTTCTCATCTTCCCCAAATTGGTCCTCCATCTCTACCCAGGCTTGGAAGTTTATCGAGTAGTAGTCATCTTCTTCATCATAAAAGGTAAGCCTTCACCCTATTTTCTCAAATTCCAGGGATTTAACTAAGAATAAAACACACATAGGTTGGTTCTTGAGGATGAAAAGTTAGGACCTTGCATGCATGTGAATAATCTTCCATAACCTAGTAAATGGAAGCAAGTAGAGTAATCTTTCACTAAAAAGGGTTTAGTCAATCTAAGGGATCACATAGTGTTTGATAAAATGCTCAAATGAATTCGAGACTTCTAATTCTAAGGTTAATATGTCGCATTGTGAACTAGATTGACGGTGCTAGGCGGTTTGGTGAATTGCAATAGAAATTAAAAAGGAAACTCGACTCCAGGTATGTATGGATAACTTTAATCTTTGTAAAATCACTTGTGGTGTTCGAGCATATGGTACGTGTATAGGTATGAATATGTGCAACTGGTTGTCTAAATTATGTTGAAGCGTGAAGTGTATTACTTTTCTGTCTTTAGTTGATCACCACACTACTATGCTATGTGAAACGGTGCTAGTACAATAATGAATCCAAGAGTATGAATGTATATGCTAAAGGCTATGTAAAGAAGCTGTATTCTTATTGCTGAAATTTTCTGTGATTGAACTGTGATTTGGTCATCGTTGATATGAGATGAGATTCATTGGTGGGATCGGGTTGCGCGCCGCAACAAGGGAGATAAGGGTGATTTGTGAGAAGTGATAAGGATATGATTGGGATTGTCAGGTGGGATCGGGTTTCACGCCGCAGTAGAAACACAACAAATGATTGTGATTGTCAGGTGGGATCGGGTTGCACGCCGCAACAGAAACACAACAAATGATTGTGATTGTCAGGTGGGATCGGGTTGCACGCCGCAACAGAAACACAACAAATTATTGTGATTGTTAGGTGGGATCGGGTTGCGCGCCGCAACAGAAGAAATAAGGGTGAACTGTTGAGAAGTAACAAGGGTGGAGATGCGATTATGATTGTGATGAAGTGAAAATTGTGGAACTTCCATTGTGTATCTCTCTATGTCTTGTGCAGTGATTGCGTGACTCTCTGTCTGTCTCTTGCATGTGCGTTATTGAGTTTACTTAGAGTAAAGTTTGTACATACATACAAGTACAATTCAAATGTACTGACGTCCCTTTGTCGGGGGCGCTACATTCTTGTGATGATTGCAGGTGGTTCCATAGCAGGTACTCCAGCCCACCGACAGTAGTGCCTCCTCTTCGTCCTACCAGCTGTTTTGGTGAGCCCCTCTCCTCTCGGGGCCTAGTGTGGTTCATGCCACCTCTTCTTTCGGATTTTTATTTTGGTATTTGTGTAGGGTATAGCCGGAGCCTTGTTACTGGCAAGTATTATATAACTCCTTCGTACTCTTAGAGGCTCCGTAGACAGGAAATGTGGGTCATGTACATATGTATTGTGGGCAGTATAAGTTGTATACCACGTATAGTAAACCTGTATGCTATGTATATTTTGTAAGTATTGTATCACATGTGGGTAATGACATAAATTTATAATTAAATTCCAGGTTCTAAGAATATGTCTAAATTATAAATGAATAATGTACATTGGAAATCTTGGGATAATATGTGGGATAGAAAAAGGAATCCAGGTCCACTTGACTGGGGCTACCCGGTCGAGTGCCGGTCGTGTCCCTTTGTTTTGGGGCGTTACAAAATTGGTATCAGAGCCTAAGGTTTTAAAAGAGTCCTAGGATGTATCGGAGTCTTGTCTAGTAGAGCCCTTCTTATCGGTGTGTTGTCGACAACATCTATAATTAGGGGGCTACACGGACATTTAGGAAGTTACTCTTTTCATTGTTATTCTATATCGTGCGGTGAGGTGGAAAGTGAAAATGTCCTTGTCTAATTCGTGTCTTGTTCCGAAATTTTTCAGTAATGGCACCAAAGAAGAGAGCTCGACTCGGCCTTGAGGCCAATGCCACCCCAAGTGTGGCTGTGAATCATGTACCTGGTAGTGCGGGTGAGAGTGACTCCCCGGCCTTGAATTTGCCGGACCCTTCTATTTCGGATCAAAGCATTCTTGTTCCTGCGGCGGCGAAGGGTGCTGCAATCCCTCCCGCTGATATTCCTGATCCCTCTACGGTTCCAGCTTCCGGTCCCGGTACGTCCGAGGGGGACCTCAGAGGAGCTATTCATATGTTAACTTAGTTGGTGGCCGCCCAGGCCCAAAGATCTCATGCTACCCCTGCATTCTCCAGCGGACAGGGAGATTCCGCCGGCTCCAGAGTCAACCACTTTCTACGGTTGGCCCCTCCAGAGTTCTCAGGTACGGATCCAGAGGCCGATCCACAGGATTTTCTTGATGAGATGTGCAAGACCCTTCTGGTGATGAAGGCTACAGGGACATAGGGGGTTGAGCTAGCTTCGTACAGGCTGAGGGGAGCAGCATATTCCTAGTTCGAGATGTGGGAGGGTTCCCGTG
>ML282794.1:0-13692 GCA_005239495.1 Nicotiana undulata | reverse complement strand
TATTATTTTGGCTTGTTTACCTTTGTTTATATGACTTATTGTTATTCAGGTCATGACCTTAACTGTCCAGGCTTTGTATTTCAGATGTTGTGCTACCCGATCTGTTGGGCCCCCAGTTTAGTTAGCTAGTATGTTTAGTGGCTAACTCGATCAAATACAATATCGAGTGCCAGTCGTGCCTCCCCTAGTTTGGGGGCGTGACAGGGACAATTCTGAAAACCTGGCCTCGTAATCTATCACTGTCATCTGCCCCTGCTCCAGCTGCTCGAATTGATACCACAGCTCTTCCCTCTCGGAGGGTGGAATATACCTGTCCAGGAATATGTGAGTGAACTGCTCCCATGTGAGAGGAAGGGAACCTGCTGTCCTACCAAGGATGAATGACTGCCACCATCTGTGGGCCCTGCCCTCTAGCTGAAAAGTAGTGAAATCAACTCTGTGGGACTCCAAAATCCTCATGTTGTGCAGTTTGTCTATGCACCTATCAATAAAGTCCTGGGCATCGTCTCCCCTCTCACCCCCGAAGACAGGAGGGTGCAATCGAGTCAATCTATCAAGTAACTTTTGCGCGCCGTACACAACTGATCTAAGCTCAGGTGCTACTACTGGCTGTGCTCCACCCGCGGGCAGAGTACCCGGAGTCTGATATACTTCCACTGCATGACCGGCGGCTTGGGTTGGAGGGGTCTAAACTCCCCATCCCGCCTGAGATATAGCAGGATCCGTTGGAAATAAACCATCATGAGTCATAGTATCCATGAACCGCATCATACGGCCCATTACCTGCTGGATGCCCGGTGCTGTCGTGAACCTGGTGCTCTGATACCTACGTGAACCTAGAGCTCTGATACCACGTTGTCACGGCCCGAATTCCTATTCAGGTCGCGATGGCGCTCAACACCGAAATTTAGGCAAGCCAACACTAGTTTGCTAACGAATTTGCTTAAATTAAAGAGATGTTCAAATACTTGTTCAGTTTTAATTTAAGAAGTTCTTTAATGAAAGTGAGAAAGTAACTCAAAAATCGTTTTCCAACCTATGCAATATAGCAAACTACTAGGAAAAGCAACAACGTATGTCAAGACCTAGTGTCACAAGTCCACAGGCGACTAGTGGAATATACAAAATAATGAAAATGAATGTACAACTGTCAGAAAAGGGTAGACAGAAATATCCCAAAACCAATAGAAACTCCACAGTGCTGCTGAGGAACGCCAGGAAAAGCAGCTCACCGTTTGGTCGGGTCCAGATAGTACTCTCAATGATGGACACCGGAATAGTGACTAGGTGCAACAGCCTCAGAACCTGTACAATTAAGTACATAAGTGTAGCATGAGTACATATAAACAAATATGTACCCAATGAGTATCCCGTCAAAACTCGAAGAAGTAGTGACAAGAGGTAGACATGTTACTCACTAGGGTCGTCATCAATAATATGATTTAATGAATCTAAACAGTAATAACATTTATGGAAAACAAGTAGACATGAAGCATCAGTATAAAAAGATAACGATCTCCCTGCAAGGGCCAAGTAACAATATTTAACAAAAATCACGAGTTTCTTTCTCACAGAACAATTTAATTGGTAAGAATATTATTAAGACTCTCTATCAAGCACATAGTATGTAATATGACGAGGCGTACGACCGAAGCGAGGCAGAAATTTAAATGTGCATTGCCGAGGGTCGAGCGACACTAACCATAGATGAATCTATTACCCCGCTCGCGAATCCATTATGCGACGTGGTTGACATAAATATACATGCGACACAGGTGCTCGCGAATTATACATGTGACACGGGTGCTCGTAGACATACACAGAATTAGCAGGAAATTCGGGAATTTAATATGGATTATTCTTAAATTCAAGGATTTAAACACATAGACTTACACATAGCTTCCGAAATTATCATGTTCATTTCAAGGGTAATAAGCAACCAGGAACACATGTAAAGACACAAGTAAGGCACATAGAGGCATGCTTGTGAAATTCCTAAATTCTACCCGACGCAACAAAGTAGTAGCTACGCGCGGGCTCTCGTCACTTTGCGCGTACGTAGCCCCCGCAAATAAAGACAAATTCAATCGTTTACATTTATCTATGGGGACAATTCCCTCTTACAATGTTGGAAAGGAGACTCACCTCGCGTAGAATCAACTTCCGGCCAAGAACGCGCCCGAAACTCCAAATCTTACACCCGAGGACTCGAAACTAGTCAAATGATATATAAATATGTCAATGCATGCTCAAGGTATGGAAATTCTCTTACTTATTTAGTAAATTCATTGTTCTTGAAGAAAACCCAAAATATACCCCCGGGCCCACATGCTCGGATTCCCGGAAATTTTCGAAGATAATACTCACCCATAGCCTAAGGGTCATTAATAATTAATTTTTATATGATTTCATAGTAGAAAAGTGGTGAAATTCCCTAAAGTTCATCAACCCTAGGTTTTCACGCTAACCCCTATGATTTCCACTATTTAGATGTTAATCTACCTAAGTTTTGGTGTAATAATCTAACATTTTAATAGAATTTACTTACCTCTTAGTAACTAGGTGGTGGAGAGTTCTTCCTAAGCTCTCAAGTCTTCAATGGTGGTGAAAAATGAAAAGAATGGGGGAAATCCCGGGTTTAAATGAAAACACACTGCCTGGCCTACAGGGGTTCCGCACCTGCAGCTCGAGGACCGCACCTGCAGTCTCGCGCCTGCGAGCTGGGGCTCACACCTGCGGAGTAGGACGGGAAAGGCTGGGCCCGCACCTGCAGAGCTGGAGACCGCACCTGCGGTTCCGCTCCTGCGGAATCCCCGCACTTGCGAGGCTGGGACCGCAAGGGCGGTCCCGCACCTGCGACTGGGCAACCGCACCTGTGGTCACACCAGATCAGGTGCGCCAACTGCATTTTCAGCTTGTTTTTGGCCTCGTGTGGTGTCCGTAAGGCACCTGGACCCACCCGAGCCCCCGTCCAATTACACCAACAAGTCCTTAATCATAATACGGACTCGCTCGAGCTTTCGGAACACTCAAAACAACGCTAAATCTCAAAATCACCCCTCAAAACCCCTAGAATCAAACTTAAGAATTTCTAAGTTCTTGAATTCGGTTTCAATGCGCCGAACCGACCTATACTACTTGGAATGACACCAAATTTTGCAGGACGGTCATCAATGACATAACAGAACTATTCCCGGTCTCGGAATTCTGTTCGGACCTTGATAACATAAAATCACGTTCCGAACCAAATTTCAAACTTAAGGAAACTCTATTTCGCTATTTGGCGTCGAAACACTCCCGGGTCATCCAAAAATCATTCTGGACGTATGTACAAGTCCGAAATCACCATATGAAGCTACTGGAATCGTCAAAACTCGATTCCGATGTCGTTTACTCAAAATATTGATCGAAGTCAAACTTGGCTTTAAAAGACAACCTTAAGGAACCAAGTGTTCCTATACCATTCCAAACACTTCCAAATCCCGAACCACCCGTCCCCGCAAGTCACAAATCATGATAAGCCCCTACATAAAGTCTTATTTAAGATAACAGGGTCCGAATACGCAAAATGACCGGTCGTGTCGTTACACTTATAACATATACTATAATAAGATAGATATATATATATATATATATNATGAATGAATGTTATATACATACACACACTAACATATACTATAATAAGTTATATATACGTTATAGTATTACAGTGAAGTGTCTCTCTGTGTGTGTTTCTATATATATATATATATATAACACGCTTCGTTGTATAATTTTAACTACATATATAGCATGTTAGAGTATATTTTAGTGTATTCATCTCTTGTTTTACAAAAGTGTTAACAAGTTACATTTATATTATTTAGATAGTAATAAAGTTATTTTAATTTTGACTAATGTTGACCTGAAAAGAGAGCAACTTTGGTCGCTAAGTATCCAGAAATCACAATTAGCGACCAAAATTGGTCGCTAACTGTAAATCAGATTTATTTTATATTTTATAATTTTTTTTAAAATAATAACATTATTGTTAAACGTTAGAACTGGGTCCCAGATTAGCGATCAAAGTTGGTCGCTATCCTATTCCCCTTTAATTAGCGACCAACTATGGTCGCTAATATTTAATTATATTTATTAATATTTTATAATTTTTTTAAATAATAATATTATTATTAAAATTTTATAACTGGGTCCAAGATTAGCGACCAAAGTTGGTCTCTATCAAGTAAGCAACCAACTTTAGTCGGTAATTTTAAATATTATTTATTTAAATTTAATAATATTTTAAAATAATAATATAATCATTAAAAAATTTATAAGCGGGTCCCACTCTAGCGACCAAAGTTGGTCGCTAATTTTATTTTTCTTTGTCCAACCAAGTCTGACCAGTCTGGTCAACATTTTGACCATATTATCGACCAAATAGCGATCAGAGTTGGTCGCGAATGTATTTTCAATTATTTTTTAATTATTTTATCCAGTTTAGCGACCAACTTTGGTCGCTTTTTCTGACAGACCAATTTTGGTCGCAAAAGTTTGGTCGCTTTTTGCCGGATTTTTAGTAGTGAATATATTTGACTGGGTACGAATTTTTAAGAAAAGAAAGTTTTTTGAAGCTTATGGTCTAAACGTGCATGCCATGATGACATTGTATAGTTATAAGACTTTTGAAACTTGTGACCTTACGCAACTATATCATTTGTATGACTGCGAAAACTTCTACTAAAGGTAATATTAAAAGCCTAAAATAAGAATATTTTTATAAGGAATGAATTTATTCTTTTTTAAACTGACCTTAACCAATAATGCTATTTATTTCACCATTTGGTGATCTATAAAATTCGTTTACTTCTCCCCTATTTTACATCCCCTTCTCTTTTGATAAAGTTTCAAAACCAGCATGACACGAAGATTTTAGCTTAACTATTATTTAATTAATTTCATGCAAGATAACATTATAATCACTAGTTATATCCTTATACACATAATTATAAGGCATATCAAATTTATAATATTACTTAATTTAAGCACCGCGAACTTTGGCATGTAGGAAATTAACCATGACACAGAGCTTGTTCGCTCTTTAATTAGATAACTTATTTCCCTTCGAAGAGCACCAGCAGCATGAAATTTCATGTCGAATTAAATTGTAATTAAAAACTTAGCCCAACATTATTGTGAATAAAATTCTAACATTACATCCTACTTATTCTTTAATATTTCGGACTTTAAAGCACAAATTTAAAAGGATTTGAACTGGGTTTAGAGTAAGTGTAACGACCCGACCGGTCGTTCTGCGTATTAGGACTCCGTTTCCCTACCTTGAAATTTCCCATAGCGGCTTCTTATAATTTATGACTTGCCTGCAAAATTTGGTGTCATTCCGAGTAGTATAGGTCGGTCTGGTGCATTGTTATAAAAATTAAGACCTTGAAGTTCTTAAGTTATGATTTTAAGTGGGGGATGTAAAGACCCGTAAAACTTTCATGTTTAAAATCAATACCTGATATTTATGGACTGGTACCATATAAGATACCACATGGCCATAATAGTAAGGTGTGTGAAAAGTGAGTAATATTTTAAGTAAGTGAAAATAATTCTTAGTTATACGGGTGATTGGTTAATTACCGGATAACGGGACATTACTCAATTAACTAATAAGTAGATAAATTTTTGGACAAGCCTTAAAAAAAGAGATGTTTTCTTTCCTATACCATATAGGAAACCTTATTACTAAATATATTCATTATTTGTTAATTACCCGGACTGTTAATAGGTTTTCTACAAATTAAGTACAAATCGTGATTTACCATATTTAATGGCTGAAAAATTTCCCCTTTTTGGGGGCGGAAATCTTGCATAAAATCTTCAACTTCAATTTGTCGACATTTATTTTCAAAATTGTAACGGAAGGCAATCTTTAATGGGCGAAAATTACTCCGAAAACTACAATTCAAAAATTCAAATTGATCGATCAGCATCAACAGCACAGCCTACATCTTTCACAGACTGAATTCAAATTGTAGATTTCAAACATTCATACGAAATTCATCATCAATTTCCAGAAATTATATTTCGACAAGTCTGTATTCGTTTTTCTCAAAAAAATTCGAAGGAAAATCTGTTGCACGTCTTTTCTTCAGGAAAGCATGGCCAAAATACCAATAATGCTGCAAATTAATGGGACTTGGGATCACTATGGAAGGTTTAGAGATTTTGCAGTTGACGGAATTGTCGTAGATGATAATGCAAACTACAGTTTACTAATTTCTGCCATTGTAGAACAACTGTCGATTGATACTTCAGAAAAAATTGTTGAAATCAAATACCTAGTGAACGACAATTGCCCTCCGATGGAGATAAGGAATGACATGGGTGTTCATGTGTATATGGAGACCAAAAGGGATCATAGAAGCTTAGGTTCATATCCGTTATGTATTAGTGTACGTGATTTCAATATGGAATTGGCTATAATAGTGGACAACACAAGTATATGTTTGTTAATTTTAAAACTGTCTATATATAATGTTTTGATGCGTTTCTTACAATTCAACTACATATGACTACAATTAAACTACAAACTGGGTTATCATAATTATCTTTAAACTCATTAAATTGTAAGACAATATTAAGTAGAACCTGTGCTATCAAATAATTATGTGTCATACTCTACAAATGACGTATAAACTACAATCTGTGAATGAAATCATTATTATGTATTGATGTATACAATACAAGGATTATACAAATTTATAAAAACACTGATTGTCGTTATGTTGGTGCAGGTTCCTCTGGATCACTAAAATTACTTGAAATGCCATCCTCTCCAGCTATTGAGGATTATCAAAATGAAATAATAAAAGTACGCAAAGTATTATTGAAGAAGGACAAGTCTATCAGGACAAAACAACTGTAGCTGCTACAATGAAGAAATTTGTTGTGATGCACAAGTTCCAATTTAGAGTTAAAAGATCTAGTCATAGAAGGTATGTAGATATTTGTGGATAAAAAATAATTAAAAGTAGTGATTCAATCATGGAATGTGTTATTTTGATATTGTGGTAAGATTGTAGTTAAAAGTAGTTAATTGTAGTTAAGCTCATGTTATATTAAAAATATTATATTTATTTTGTAGTTACTGGCTCGTATGCGTTGGTGAACACTGTAAATGGCATTTTAAGGCAACGTCAATTAATGATTCATCAATGTTCAAAGTAAGGAGTTTCAACAGACAACACACATGCTCCTTGATGGACGAAACTTTCATACATCGCAGACGAACTGCAGCTATAGTTGGCAGCATGGTCATTCCAAAATATTGTGATCCTAAGACGGTTTACACACCGAAGGATATACAAACGGACATGTTATCCGAACACGGATTGAACCTAAGCTACATGCAGGCATGGAGAGCAAAGGGAAAGGCATTACAATTTCTGAGAGGGAATCCGGCAGACTATTACAGCAAATTACCAAAATACTTTTACATCCTAGGGGAGACTTATCCTGGTTCAGTCGTTAAGTTGAAAAAGACAGCAGATGAGTGCTTTTTATACTGCTTTGTTGCTCTTTGTACGTCAATTAGTGGTTGGCAACATTGTAAGCCGGTAGTGGTAGTTGATGGCACATTCTTAAAGACAGCTTACAAGGGGATTATGCTGACAGCAAGCACAATGGATGCAGCAGGTAGTTGCTAGTTATTTTTAGTTATTTTGTATGCAGTCCTAATGAAATGTAGTGAAGATGTAGTTATTATTATAAATATAGATAAAATGTCTATTTTAGGTAGATATAATGTAGTTGTAATGTAGTTATGTTATTATATATATAATTAAGTCTGGCATATGATATTTTATTATTTGAAATTGTAGGTACAATATTGCCCTTGGCATATGGTGTGGTTGATTCTGAAAACGACGCGTCTTGGAAGTGGTTTTTCGAGCAATTCAAGCAGGCATATGGTGAACGACTTTCAATGTGTGTTGTTTCGGATAGAAATGAGAGTATATTGAAGGCAACATCAATTGTCTATCCGGGAATGCCACATTACTCTTGCATGTGGCATATTTGGACAAATATAAGATCAAAGTTCAAGAAGGGTCATCTACAATTACGTGAATTGTACTTTGCTACAGCACGTTCATACACACTTGATGAATTTAATGAGAGGATGTCGAAGATTGAAGAGGTAGACCCGCGTGTGAAAACTTACCTGTATGAAATTGGCTACCAGAGATGGTCAAGAGTACATGCAACAGTGAATAGAACTTGGACAATGACATCAAATATAGCGGAGTCATTGAACGCTGTAACAAAGGATGCGAGAGAACTGCCGATATTTGACCTTTTGGAGTATATGCGGACACTGCTAGAACGTTGGACCAACGGGAATTTATTGAAGGTGAAGGGTACTTTCACGTTCCTTGGGTCCAAATTTCACAAACAATTGGAGATCAACAGAACATTATCTCAAAAGCTCAGGGTAATATCTGTTTAGTTGCTGTAGAAAATATATTTTCACCTAATATGCTATGTGTCCAGATTGTAGTTAAATTGTAGGTAAAATGTAGTTATTTGCAGTATTTAACTGATTTGTATGAATTTTTGAATGTGATATGTAGAGGAGTTGTTAATTTATTTGTATTGTTGAGATAATATTTTTTCTATTTATTGTGCAAGTTTAGGTGAGATATTCAACCGATCATCTTCATACGGTGTTAGATGGTGTGAAGCGGTACATTGTGTGTCTGGGAAGCAAGAAATGTAGTTGTGGGCAATTTCAACTTGAGGAACTTCCATGCGCGCATGCTCTAGCAGCATTAAGGCACATGAATGATACATATGAAAACTATTGCTCTCCATATTACACAAATGAGAGTCTCCTGCATACGTATGAAATACCAGTTAATCCTATTCCTGATGAAAACAAATGGAATGTGCCACAACATATTTTGGATGAAGTGGTAAACCCACCGAGGGGAAAAAAAAGGCAGCCTGGGAGACCTCAAAAGGAAAGATATAAAACATATGATGAAATAAAGTGGAAGAAGTACAATGTGTCATGTGGAAATTGTGGAGGTGAGGGGCATAACAAAAGGTCTTGCAAGAATGCGCCGAAGAAGAAATGAATAACTTGTAGTTAGAATTGTTATTAGAAACAACTACTATTGTGTAGTTACATAACAGATTTTTCCGTGTAAATGATTAAGTATTTAATGTTCATTATGCAGTATGTTTCAACTTGTTTGAGTCTGTTTAATTCGCTTCTAGGTATGGAGTAATCCGCCTACATTTTTCTTTGGTCGTGATTAATTAAATTTTTATGTTTATTATGTAAAAGTAAGTGTTGCAAATACTGTAGGCAAACTGTAAGAAAATATGCAGCTAACTTATTAGTCTTTGTTTATTAAGGATTGTTTCCAATGTAGATAAATTGTAGTAAACTTGTAGTTCAAATGTATTTAAATTGAATGATTATTATTAGTTTGTATTTCATTTGCACAAACTTTGTGGATGATAAAAATTTCTATGGTTGGAGTGTTTAAATCATTTGGGATTTGTGGAGTTATACGTCAAATAAGAATTATATACAAATATGTAGTTAATGCATAGAAAATTTGTAGATAAATTTTTGTCCGGATTGTAGTTAAAATGTAGTTAAATGTAGTCAAATTGTACTTAAATGTAAAATGAAGTGTTGCAATGCTGTAGGCAAACTGTAAGAAAATTTGCAAGCAACGTATTAGTCTTTGTTTATTAAGGATTGTTTTCAATTTTTGTTAAGTTGTAGTTAAATTGTAGTTCAAATGTATTTAAATTGAATGTAGTTCAAATGTATTTAGATTATAGATAAATTGTAGTTCAAATGTATTTAAATTATAATCAAATTGGAGTTAACTGTAAAAGGATGTGCTGCAAGACTATAGGCAGACCGTAGGAAAATTTCCAGGTAAATTATTAGTTGTATTTCATTTGCACGTGCTTTGTCGATAATATAGTTCTATAGTTGGAGTGTTTAAATCGTTTGGAAGTTGTGGGGTTAAACGTCAACTAAGAATTACATACAAATATGTAGTAATTGCGTAGAAACATTTGTATATAAATTGTTGTCCAAATTGGAATACTTAATTGTAACATGAATAAGCAACAGAGGCGTGAACAACCAATTTATATTAAACTAAACAACTGGTAATAAAAAGTAAACTAATTGTAACGACCCGGCCTGTCGTTACGTAAAACCTACATTATAAATATTGTTAGTGGCTTATTATATATTTTTTATTCTATTATTAATGTGTTAGAGTTGATAGGCTTGAAATCGAAAAAGTTAAATGAGAATTCAGTCACTTAGTCCTTAAGAACAACCTTAAAATGGGAAAAGTCAACTAAGAGTTGACTTATTGGTAAACGACCTCGAAATGCGGATTTCATGGCTCAGATAGCTTCGTTAGGTGATTTGGGACTTAGGAGTGTGTTAAGAATATTTTTAGGATGCCCGATATAGAATTAGGCTTGAATTGACGAAGTTAGTATTTTGGCGAATTCCGGTTAATAGGCGAGATTTTATCCTAGGGTCGGAATGGGATTCCGAGAGTTGCTGTAGCTTCGTTAGGTCATTTTGGACTTGTCCGCAAAATTTCAGGTCTTTCAAAGATGGTTTGGTTGGGTTTTTGATCAAATGCGTGTTTCGGGAGTTTTTGGAAATCATAGGCTTGAATTGGATGAGAATTTATGGTTTTGATGTTGTTTTTGGTGTTTTAATGGCTCGACAAAGTTTGAATAACCATTTTTGATATGTTGGTATGTTTGGTTGGGGTCCCGAGGGGCTCGGGCTCGAATTCGGGTGTTCAACGGATAGTTGAACTTGAAGTTCCTCTGCTGTTCTGGTGCCTTCGCTCCTGCGGTTGGGGAGCCGCAGGCGCGATCTCGCAGGGGCAGGAATAAAGGCGCAAGTGCGAAAGAGGTCGCAAGAGCGGATGGAGGTCCGCACCTGCGGGGTCGCAGGCGCGGGAATAGTATCGCGGGTGCGGAACTGGGCAACTAAAATGAGAGTCGCAGGCACGGTCAATATGTCGCTCCTGCGGACCCGCCGTTGCGGTAAAGAGATCGCAGGCGCGAAGCCTTGGCGTTTAAGTGATTTTCGCTGGTGCGGTTAATAGGCCGCCCTTGCGGGCCCGCCGTTGCGATAAAAAGGCCGCTGTTGCGGAAATGCCTGGGCAGAACCTATAAAAAGGCAGCCTTCGCGAAAATTTCCTTCTATCACCATCTTTACACACGGGGTTAAGCTTTTTGAAGGGTTTAAAGAAAGGTTTCGTGGATTCTTCAAAGAGGTAAGTAATTTGATCATTAAAACTCGTGTATGGGTGATTATAGACCATAATCTTAGCCTTTAATTCATGAAAAACAGTAGAAAAATAGGATTTTGGGGCATGAGATTATGAGACCTTCAAGGGTCGATTTGAGGGGTCAAACGGACTCCGATTTTGGTGTTCTTTATATGTACGGACTCGTTGGAAGATGAAGAACACTTTTCTGTAAAAATTTCTGAGTTTCGGGACGCGGGCCTGGGGGTAAGAGTTTGCCCAGTTTCGGATTTTTGAGTAAAATTGATATCTTTCGATTGGAAATTATTCCTTAAGACCATATTCATGATAAAAATCTGAACTTGGTAGATTTGGAGCCTTCAGAGGTTGATTCAAGAGGCAAGTGCATTGCAGAGTAGTTTCGGGCTAGTTTTGAGGTAAGTAATGTCTTTAAATCCTGTCCTGAGGGTATGAAACCCCGGACTATGCACCCTTTCACGGGTTTTGAAATGAAAGGGTGGAAGCTTTGAAACATCTTTCCTATTTAGGCGACTATTGAGTTGCGAAACTGATTTATAAGCCTTTGCTTAAATAGTATTTATACATTATGATATGTTTTGGGCTGTAAGCCATGTTTGGGGCCTAGTGCCGATTTGTTTACCCCTTGGGGGATGTTTTTACTATTTTCCTCACTGCTATGTTATGATTTTTCACTCAGTCTTTTCTGTGAAATTGTTTTGACACTCAGCGTATTTTGATACTACTTCTTGAAAATGAAATACTGTTTTTTGGTCGAGAACCCGGTATATGTATGGCCTGAAGAGCAAATTGAGAGTGTCTGACTGAGTGAGGCTGCTAGCCTATATTGTGAGGATGATGTGATATGAGTGAGGCTGTGGGCCTATATTGTGTGTGAATTATGCCATGATGTGGCTTATTATTGCGCTTGGGTTGTAGGAGCCCCTCCGGAGTCTGTAACACTCCCCCAATGAGCGCCGATACCGAATGAGTGATGCCCGCGGGGCTTATGAAGAGTGATTGTGAGGTTGCCTGATTGGCAGAGTGATTGTGAGGATGCTTGATGGGCAGAGTGATTGTGAGGATGCCTGATGGGCAATGATTACGATAAATGATTTTGGCCTGAGAGGCAGTTTTAAGAAAGATTTTACTGAGTTTTCAAACTATGATTTACTTCGTTTTCACACTGGTTTTACTGAGAATCTTACTGAGATATACTGATATTGCACTTGTTCCAAAGATTTTCTGGAAACTGATTTCGAACTCATTATTTGATGAATACTACGTGGTGACTTGGTGTTTTACTGGTTTGTGGAATTGTGTACATGTTCTGTGTGTTTATATTACTCAGACTGTGATTTATTTTCATTACTACTGAGTTGGCGTACTCATAAAGACTCCCTGTGCCTCTGTGCACAGATCCAGGTACTAGTTCGCAGCAGTAGCTGACGCAGTTGATAGCAGCATTTCACGGGATTTCGAGGTAGCTGTCCAGCGTCCACAGCTTCTCCATTTCCCTTCCTTATTTAGTCTTAGCATTTGATTCAGAGACATATATTATAGTTTTAGCAGAGTTAGTTTATTTATTCTTAGATGCTCATGACTATTGACTCCAGTTCTTGGGAGGTTGTTTAGGTTAATATGGGAACGCTAATACTTAATTATATTAATTATGATGTGGTTGCTTGCTTATTATTTAATTGTGAACTATTATAATTGAACAAAAGCGCAGTAAGGTGATGGTTGTCTAGCCTAGTTCCACGATAGGCGCCATCACGACCTGTTAGGATTTGGGGTCGTGACAAGTTGGTATCAGAGCCCTAGGTAACATAGGACTCAACAGTCATGAGCAGGTTTAGTAGAGTCTTGCGGATCGATACCGAGACGTCTGTGCTTATCTTCAAGAGGCTGCAGAACTTTTAGGAAACATCTCTATTTCCTTGAACTCTTTCATGCCAATCTATTGATTCTTGAAATCTAAACTTATGTTGTTTCATTCTCTCACAGATGGTGAGGACACGGAATACCAATCAGGGTGACTAGGTACCAGCCAGACCGACAAGGGGTCGAGGCCGTGGTAGAGGTAGGGGACCAGCTCAGACAGCAGCCGGGGTGGTACCACAGGATCCCCCTATCGTTCAAGATCAGGTTCTCGCCGATGGTGCTACAGTAAGACAGGTTCAGGCACCGGCAATGCCTATCGTTATTTCGGGTCTTCAGGAGACCTTGGCTCAGATATTGACGGCATGTTCCAGTTTGGCTTAGGCAGTTGCTATGTCTAATACGGCCACTGCAGCTCAGACCGGGAGAGGCAATCAGACTCAAGCTGCCCGGACACCTGAGCAGGTTGTACGGGGTATTCAGGCACCAG
>ML282789.1:0-38345 GCA_005239495.1 Nicotiana undulata | reverse complement strand
TGTCCGTTTGGGTTTATGGAAACCCAGTGGACTTTTGGATAAGGCTATCTTAAAGGCTATTGTATGGACAACACGTTAGCCTTGCTAGGTTTGACCATGATGCATGCAACAGTTTAATAGAGTGAGCTATAGGATTTTGTTTGGTACGAGTGGAGTATGAATGTTGGATCAATGAATAATGCAATAAACAGTAAACATGTAGTCATGTATTTGCACGTTATGAAAGAAGTAAATACAACAGTTTATAATTTAAAGCGGTTACAAAGGAAGGAAACGGGAAAGATATGTCAGTTACTTTGAAGAAAACTAAATTCTTAATGAAATAAACAGATAACTTCACATAAGGAAGAGGTACAAATTCTCAAAGCAATTTGAAATGGTAAAAGCCTAAAATCCCCAGCAGAGTCGCCATGCTGCCGCACACCCTTTTTCCCTAGAAGCACTCCTTTCGGGGCCCAGTTTAAAAGGGTTTTTGACATTGGTTGGGACAACTCGTTACATTTGGGAAAGGGGTTTGCATATTTGAAGAGTCTCACCCTAACGATTTTGAGGTGCGTTAGAGCACCTATCAGGGGTTCATTTACTACTACGTTTGATAACCAGATACAGGGTAAGGGCTTGAAATTATCCTAAGGAGAAGGTTAGTTCATATCCCCTCAGGATCCACAAGTGTGGTTCCCGGCCAAATAGCTTTTGTGAATTTTGTACAATTAGCAAATAAACAAATATGGTTCAAATAATAGGGGATTTTAATCATAGGTTTGAAAACAATTTATAGAGATATAGATTTTGAAAAGAGTTATAGTCTAAGCATGTATATCAAGTAAGAGTATCCTAGGTTTGTTTGTAATATGGATCACATCCATGCAATACCCGGTATGACACTCCTAAAAGAGGGGATACACGTGGTATTAACGCATCGGTCATCATATCCATATCTACCCTTTCCCACCCTGTGAGGTAATTAAAGCGAGTGTTGGTCACGACCTCTATTGCATGTTGTTACCCGTCTCTTCCTATTAGTCCTGGAGGAATTTAGTACTTCTATCCTATAACGGAGGTTCTAGGCCGAACCTCAGGTTTTAAAGGTAAAAAATACTAAGGCGACATATAGAAAAACAAGTAGGACTGCAAACAGGGGATAACACATAAACAGGAAAGGGGCTCAAAATACCTCCACAGATAATGCAAGTAATCAACATGACTCAAACATAATTAAGGCCTGGGTTTAAGTTCAGATCCTAAGCATGGAATCTAGGTGATAACAACCAAAATACATATTTATGGCGTAACTTCGAGAGGAAGTCCTAATGAGTTTTGCCTACTGGTTTTAAACATGCTGACAGTTAGACAATAATCACAAGAGAGAGCAGTTCCAGTTTTATTTATCAGTTGACTACCTAAGGCTTGCCTATGTGTGGGATAATATGTAACAGTTGTTCAGAATTGTCAACAGTTTTAGGTTGTTATACCTAAGAGCATGTAGTTCTAAGTGTGGCAGAATATACAGAAATTAATTACCATTTGTTAGAGCGAAGTGAGTTGTTTCATACTCAGTAATTAGGCTAAGTGTAATTAGGCGAGTGTGATCCTAGAACATGATATCTAATGCAGAAACATGCAGAATAACTTAAAACAGGATTTCTAAATGCGTACCAAATTATGCACAGTTTCAGAATAGGCAGAAGTGGCATTTTGTTTTAATGTTGTTTTACCCTAATACAAGATTTCTAAGTGTGTGGCATGGTTATAGCATGGTGAGACATGATTGCAGCTTATGTTAACGCATTTATCCTAGGACAAAATTTCCAAATGAGTTTCAGAATAGGCAGAATTACATAATGACAGTTTATGCCAATGTTGTTATTTGCCTTAGAGACAGGAGTTCTAAGTGACGATGAGATGCTGAAAACAGTACATATGAATCCTAGGGAACATGATATCTAATGCATGGCATGCTTGGAATGTATTATACCTAATCATGGTTTCTATTGCGCACAGAAGAAAAGTAGACCTATGAGCATGATTTCTACCCTTGATTATACTACAGCATACATATTACCCTCCCCTTTTCACTATCCAACCCTAGAGTTTGTTTACAAATAATTATTACAGACCATTGGGTATGAATTACATAACTGAAATAGAAAAAATAAGAAGTTAACTATAGGGAGCCTACAGTATAGGCCCAGATCTCCATGTCCTCAATGCCAAGATATTTCACAGCCTTTCTCATAATCCGGGTGTGTCAGAGTTCCCTAAGGACCTCAAGGGATCTCGGGCAGTTCTCACACCCAGATTTCATAGCCACAGTAGAGTAAGTGCAGTGTGGAAGGTCCAGCCTTAGTGTGTCAAAGTTCAGCGAGAGCTCAGGGGTCCTAAAGCAATGCTCACACAAAGGGGGCAGAACTTAAGGGGTCTAAGAATAGAGTGAGAGTGTTTCACATAGTTTTGAAAACATTGAGTAAGAAAACAATTTTGAAAAGAGACTTAATTGAAATGATTTTTATAACAGAAAAAGTTTAACCAATGAAACCGTTTGAAAAAACAGAAACACCAGTCTCAAGACCAAAACAGGTTCAGCATCACACAAAACAACAAAGAATAGTCCAACAACCACAAACAGGAGTAATGGGATTTGAGGGACAAGTATAGAACATGTGAGGGAAAGCATGCAGTGGGCAGAGGTATGCATAGGTACACAATCAGAAGTTTCTAATGGGTTCAGGGAATTGGGATACAGCATGGTATGGGATTAGCCTAAACAAAATAGTATCAAACAACTTATGGCAGTAGAGTATGCCCTAATCATACTAACGTACAAACATAGGAGCAGAGTAGAATACATTGAAATAGGTTTTAAGTTCATAAAGCATAGCTTAACATACTAGATGAAGTAAAGGTTTTAATTACATGTTGAACAATAAAATAGTGAATAGAAGCATATCAGAAACACAATGAATTGCAACAATAATAGAAACATGTTGGTTTGAGAACTGAAATTTGAATTAGGACATACCAACGAAGTGAATAAGACAGTTGTGATGACCCAAAAAGGGTCATCCTGTATATTTCTAGCTAAATATGTGTTCCGAGGTCACGAGGACCTCCTTCTATTTTGCCTCGATTTGCGTGCGCATCCCGGGTGTTTAGATAGGAAGCCGTTATGAGAAAAACTGATGAAAATGATATTTTTGTATTGAAAATTGAGTAAAGTTGACTTTGGTCAACATTTTTGGTAAACGAACCCCGACCCGTGATTTGACGGTCTCGGAAGGTCGTAGGAAAATATGGAACTTGGGCGTATGCCCAGAATCGAATTCCGAGGTCCCAAGATCGAGAAATGAATTTTTGAAGAAAATTGTTTTCTGAAAAATATAAAGGTTTTTGAAAAATGAAATTCTATGTGAAACCTGTGGTATCGGTCCCGTACTATGGTTCCGGAGCCCGGTACAGGTCCTATATAATATACTTGTTACGTCTGTGAAATTTGGTAAGAAACGGAATTCATTGACGTGATTCGGACCTATAATGCAAAAGTTGAGGTTTAAAAGAATTTGTGAGAAATTTCATTGATTTTGAGATTTAATTCGATGTTTACGATGTTATTTTGTTGATTTGATTACACGAATAAGTCTGTAGTATGTTTTCGAGATTGTGTGCACTTTTGGTTTGGAGTTCTGAGGGCTCTGGTGAGTTCCGGGTAGGTCTCGGGGTATGTTAGGCATAGATTAGAGTTGTTGCAGGTTCAGAGAATTTAAAATCTCTGAACCCGCCAGTGAGTCCTCGTGGCTGCGGTCGCCCTTGCGCGGTCCGCGGTGGAAGGGCCTTCGCGGTCCACGATCGCCCTTGCACGGTCCGCGGTGGAAGGGCCTTCGCGATCCGCGGTCGCCTTACTGCGGTCCGTGGTCGCCTTAGCGCGGTCCACGGTGGGGAGGCCTGAGAGGGGTATAAATAAGTGAGACTTTCAGTAGTTTCTTCATTTTTCAAGACTCAAAAAAATAGGAGGCGATTTTCCAAACACTCTTCCTCCTCCAAAACATTTGTAAGTGATTTTTAACTCATTTTCTTCACTCCTTAACTTCCTTTTACAAGATTTCATCCTAGAATCTTCGGTTTCCATGGTGGAATTGGGAATTTTGGGTAAAACCTAAGAATATTGAAATTTGAGGATTTAGACCTCAAATTGAGGTCGGATTCCAAAACCATTTATATATTCGGGCTCGAGGGCGAATGGGTAATCGGTTTTTGGTCCGAACTTCGGGTTTGGATTGAGCGGGCCCGGGTTTGATTTTTGACTTTTGGGGAAAAACTTTAGAAAACTCACTTCCATGCCTTAGAATTGATTCATCTAGCATTTATTGATATAATTAAGTAACTTGCGGCTAGTTTCGAGTCCTTGGGAGATGAGTTTGGAGCTTCGGGCACATTCTTGACCCGGAAAGTAGGTTCAACACGAGGTGAGTCTCCTTTCTAACCTTGTAAGAGGGAATTATCCCCATAGGTGATCTAAATTACTATGTTTTGATGTTTGTTGGGGATACGTACGTACAAGGTGACGAGAGTCCGTACGTAGCGGCTATTATTTTTATGTCCGGGTAGCTAGGCCCACACCACGCCTTGTGTTCTTCCTCGAAATGAATTATCTTTATAAATTCATGCTATATGCAGCTTTGTTTCCCTGAGATCATGGAATTTGGAGATTTAAAGGAATTGTTCACTGAAAAGTAAATTAAGAAAATATTGTGTGTGCATGTGATCGCTTCGCAATTTACATTCCGCGAGCGGAGTGTTATTTTCCCCCACTCTCATGGGAGCGGGTCGTACGCCACGGTGGATTGAAAGATACATTTATGGTTCGGGACGTTCGACCCTCGGCAGTTCACATATATGGTTATTATGATGGCTCAGGTCGGTTGTCCTTATCCCGTATGCGCATGCTGAATTGTTAATGATTTCATGGATATTGGATTGACAGATATTTGGGGGGGAATGAAGTGGTTATTGTTTAGTTACTTCCATTATTTATTTGATTTGCAGTTACCTTTAATGTTTAATGCTTTATCTTCCTTGTATGCCTAATGCTTTTATCATATCATGTTAAATTATATTGTTGGACCCTAGTAAGTGTCAAGTCGACCTCTCGTCACTACTTCTTCGAGATTAGACGGGATACTCACTGGGTACATATTTATTTATGTACTCATGCTACGCTTCTGTACTTAATTGTACAGGTCCTGAGGCTGGTGCATCTGGTTATCTGACCGGAGCTCGATTCTGATTATAGCTAGACCTGACTTCACGGTGAGCTGCTTATCCTGGCGATCCTCGACAGCACTATGGAGTCTTTTGTTGTTATTTCAGGTCAATTACTTTCATACAGTGGGACAATTCTATTTTATCTTTTGTATATTCTGTTAGTATGCCCGTAAGACTTGTGACACTAGTTCCTGGCACATGTAGTAGACATTATATTTTTGGACTGTATATGTTAATTTTTGAATTTTTAGATTACATTGATTAAGTTTTGTTAGTTTATACGTGTTCACTTCATGATTTAAAACTTGAATTTGGTAAGTGTTGGAACCTTTTATTGAATAATGAAATCTCACTAGTAAATCAATTGTTGGTTTGCCTGACTCCGGTGTTGGGTGCCATCACGATCTGAGCTAGGATCTTGGGTCGTGACAACAGTAAACTCAAAGTAGGAAATAGGAGATGTACAATAGTTAGCCTTGGCTTGTAGCCGGCTAACTCAGAGTAATAATAAGTAGCACAGAAGAGAGAACAAAGAGTAGAAAGTTTTAGTTGTGGGAGAGAGAGTTATTGAACCAGATGAGTTCGTGTTATGCTAATGAGAAGTAATGTATATATAGTTTTGAAAACAGGTAGCAAATAAGGTAGGAATAAAAGTTAACCATTAATTAAGGGATTGTGTATCAATCAGCATAGGTATCCCTTAATTGAAGGAGTTAAGTTCAAACGATAATATGCAGACAACTACTAAGGAAAGATACCATATGTGACTGCATATATAAGAAAATAATTTAGTACAGTACAAGTATGAGACATGCAATTGAGACTAGGTTCAGAATATTTCAATTAAGGAAATAACGTAAGAGTCCATATGACAGCATGGTCGACAAAAATAAGGCAAGAAAATAATTCAAAGGTTGAAAATCAGTAATATATTACCATAGGAGATCAGTGAAGGACACTAATCCCCGGGAATCAGGGATTCGAATAGGAATAACATCAATTAACAGAAATTAACATGAATTAAATAGGCAATAGGCAAGAAGTCAAAACCCTAGTAATGAAATCATACGAAATTAGGGATTCGCATGAATTACAGAGTAAACATTGATGTAAGCGGAAAAGCAAGAAAAATCAGAGACATAGATGAACAACATAGGGTAAAATATCATAGAATCATAGAGCTCATGAGACCCAAGCACATATGAAAACATATTATCAAAGAAAAATCAGGAACTTAGGGTTTAGGACTAAAAAAATAGGGGTTTCAACATAACAACTCAGATAAGAGAGAGAAACTTAAATAAATCGCTAAAACACAGTAGAAATCCTAGATTGACAATAAAAACATTTTCAGAAGGGGTCATGAAACCCTAGTTTGAAAACGAAGAGTCATTTTAGAGAAAATCGGAGAATCTTTGAGAAAAATAACCAAATAGCTCATAATATACACAGATCTATCACAAATCTAAAAGAATCGGAAAGTTTTAAGAGTTAGGGTTTCAAAGAGAACCCAGAAAAGATAAGAAAACCCCAAAATATTACAGATTTTAGCTGGAGTCATAGATCTTACTCGAACGGCCGGAGATGGCCGGAAAATGGTATGAAAGGCCATAGGTGGGAGTTGAACCGCTCCAGGTTCACTTGAGGATCTCAGAGTAGTGTCAAGCCGGCGTGGGGTGAGACATAGGCTAAGAGTGGTGAGAGGTCATGATTTCCGGTGAGAGAGGTGGCCGGAGAAGATGAACATAGCTCATCGGAAGGGGGGAAGGTGAAAAGGTTCTAGAGAGAACCAGAGATAGAGAGACGATGAAGCGAGGAATGAATGAGTGGGTGGGTAGTCATTAGGGGGTTATTAATGGTAAGGATTAATCTGGGCCGTTGATTTGAAATAATCAACGGCTTAGATTGAAATGGGGATTGGGTCGGGTAGGCTTTAGAGACCGGGCCTAATGTTTTGGGCCGATTAATTGGGTTGGGGTCCGGGTAAAACTAGGCTAAAATTGGAATTAAAGGTGGCTATTAGTTAAATACCCATTTAAAAATAGATAAATATTTAATAAAAATGATTATTAATTATAAAAAATGAAATTGATGCTTAGTAAATGAAATTAAGGTGATTAACTAGTATTAAATATAAAATGACTTATTATTGAATTAAAATAGCATAAAATGTATAATTAGGCTATAATTGCAAAGTTATTGCAATTATAGCCAAATAATGCCTATTCGGCTGAATTGTGAAATAAATAAATCCTAATAGGATCAAAATGATATATTGAACCAAGAAATGTTTTGAAATTATTTGCAATGCAATTAAAAAGTACTAGATAAATTAGAAATAAACTGATAAAAATATGGAATATTATGGAAAAATACCAATTGTTATAAAACTGATTTTGAAGGTACATATGAAAATTTTAAAATAATTTGAGGAAAAATTGAGTATCAACAAGTGGTACTAGTAACTATAGTAGGCCCAAGACAGGCCTAAAAGGTACCCAGCCCTGCCAGGCCTTCAACTTTGTCTTCACACATATTTCAACATAGCCGAGGAACCATAGAACAACTCGAACCAAACCCTACAATGGTTTGATCATAAGATCCAGGAATTACACTAGTCAATTTGCACATTCAGTACGTAGAAAGAGGGGCAGAATTGAGTAGTCAGGAAAATGGCCAAGAACCTCAGGCCCTAGTGTGTCAGAGTTCACAAGGGTCTCAAAGTGGACCCCGAGCAGTGCTCACACTAGGGAGGTGTAATGACCCGACCGGTCATTTTGTGTTCTAGGACCCCGTGCCCCTAAATGAGACTTCCTGTAGTTGCCTTTGCTGATTTATGACTTGTGGGGACGGGTGGTTCGAGGTTTGGAGGAGTTTGGAGTGGTTTAGGAACACTTAGTTCCTTAAGGTTGGCCTTAAATGACAAGTTTGACTTCGGTCAACATTTTTGGTAAACAACCTCGGAATCAAGATTCAAAGGTTCCGGTAGGTTCGTATGGTGATTTCGGACTTGGGCGTATGTCGGAACGAGTTTTGGATGACCGGGGAGCGTTTCGGTGCCTAATAGTGAAATAAGGTTTCCTTAAGTTCAAGCTTGAGGTCTGGAACGTGTTTTTGTCTTATCGAGGTCCAAATAGAATTTCGGGACCAGGAATAGTTTTGTTACGTCATTTATGACTTGCTTGCAAAATTTGGTGTCATTTAGAGTAGTATAAGTAGGTTTGGCGTATTGAAAGTGAATTCAAGAACTTAAAGTTCTTAAGTTTGATCCAATAGGTTTTGGGGTATGATTTTTAGATTTAGCGTTGTTTTGGACGATTCGAAGGCTCGAGCGAGTCCGTATTATGATTTAGGACTTATTGGTATATTTGTACGGGGTTTCGGGTGGGCCCGGATGCCTTTCGGACATCGAGCGAGGCAAAACCAACCTTAAAAGACTGTTGGTGCACTAGATCTGGTGCGACCGCACCTGAGGAGGACTAGCCGCAGGTGCGAGACCGCTTCTGCAGTCCCAGCCTCGGAGGTGCGACCCCAGGGGGAGTTGCCCAGTTCCGTAGGTGCGGACCCTTTTCTGTAGAAGCGGAGCCGCAAGTGCAACCACTGGCCCCTTTTTCCACTTTCCGCAGATGCGAGATTTTTCTTGCAGGTGAGGTCCTCGAGCAATAGGTGCAAAAATCCTATAGGCAGTGGGTCGTCTTAAATGCGAGACTTGGCCATTTTTAACCATTTTTCATCACTTTGGGGGATTTGGAGAGCTCGTGAAGAAGGGACTCGACCTAGAAATTGTAAGGTAAGTAATTTCTACCATGAAGTGAGTTTAATACTTGAATTCTTTGGTAGATTAACACCTTAAATTAGTAGAAATCATGGGTTTAGAGTAAGACCTAGGGTTTTGATAAAAATGAGAATTTACCCAGAAATTGATTATGGAATCATTCAAAAACTATATAATGTTGATCCTTAGGCCATGGGTGAGTGTTTTCTTTGAAAACTTTCAGTCGAGCATGTGGGCCCGGTGGTGTATTTTAGGATTTTACAATTTAGGTTGAAATAATCATATAAGTAGGAGAATTATGGACTTTTGAGCATAAATAGACTTGTTAATGTGATGTTTGGCTAGCTTCGAGTTCTTGAGCGATGAATTTGGAGTTTCGGGCGCATTCTTGACCTGGAAAGTAGACTTGACATGAGGTAAGTCTCTTTTCTAACCTCGTAAGAGGGAATTGTCCCCATAGGTGAAATGAATGATTATGTATTATTATTTGTGGGGACTACGTACGTACGAGGTGACGAGAGTCCGTACGTAGTGACTATTCTTTTTATGTCCGGTTAGTTAGGTTCACACTATGAATTTCATTAAATTGAACGACATGCCTTGTGATTTCAATGTATGCAACTTAGTTTCAAGAAAAACCTGGAACTTGGAGTTTTAAACGAATTGTTACGTTGGAAAGGATTTAAAAGGAAAATGTGGTGTTTGTGTGACCGCTTCGCAAATTATAGTCCGCAAGCGGAGTGATTCTTTCCCCTACTCTCATGGGAGCGGGTCGTACGCCAAGGCAGGTTAATAGATGCATCTATGGTTCGCGTTGTTCGACCCTTCGGCAGTGCACATATATTATTATGTTGGCCTAGGCCACTTGTCCTCAACCCATTGTGTGCGCGCTATTTGTTTGATATTTTCACGGCTGTTAAACTGTTGTATATCCTGGAAAAATGACTTGAAAAATTATATATTGGCGTTTCACCATGTAATTAGATTTTGTGGTTATGATTCGATAATTATTTCTTTACTACCCATGCTTACCTGCTATTCTCCTTAAAATTTAGTTAAATATATTGTTTGGACCCTAGTAAGTGTCAAGTCGACCTCAGGTCACTACTTCTTCGATATTAGACTAGATACTTACTGGGTACGTATTGTTTATGTACTCATGCTACACTTCGTACTTAATTATATAGGTTCTGAGGCAGGTGAATCTGGGTATCAGTCCGGAGCTCGTTCCTGATTTATACCTGGTCGAGGTTTAACGGTGAGCTGCTTCCCTTGACGACTTCCAGCAGCACCTTGGAGTTTTATTTCTTTTGCTATTTCTGTCTATATTCCCTCAGACAGTAGAACAGACTTGTATTCTTTTGGATTCTTACTCTACTAGATTCTTGTAGATTTATGACACCACTTCCTGGCACACACATTAGTAGACATTATTTTTGGGATGTACATATTAATATTTGACTTTATGGTTATTTCTATTTAAAATTTCCTAAGTTACTCGCTTTTTCCTAATGTTTAAATATAAATCAAATAAGTGAGGGAAAATGTTTTGGTTAATCAAATGAATTTCACTAGTAGATTGATATTGGCTTGCTTGACTACGGCGTTAGGCGCCATCGCAACCTGGATTAGGATTCGGGTTGTGACAACATGGTATCAGAACACTAGGTTCACGTAGGACTCACAAGTTACGGGCAAACCCAATAGAGTCTTTCGGATCGGTACGGAGACATCTGTATTTTTCTTCGGGAGGCTGTAGGGTGTTAGGAAATCCCTATTTATTTATCTTCTATCATGCAGTCGATGGTATACTAAATCTCACTCTTCTATTCTCTCACAGATAGTGAGGACGCGCGCAGCCGACGTTCCGGACCAAAGAGGGGACGCTACCCCCGTCATCCTAGGTCGTGGTAGAGGTCAGGGTAGGGCACCGGCCCGAGGGAGGGGTCAAGGGTATCCCAGAGCTGCTCCAGTTGCACCGCTAGCGGATCCAGCAGAGAATCCCATCACTAGGAGCAGGGCGAGGTGCCCGCAGCAGATCCTGCCCCGTTGGACTTTATGACAACGCCGGGGTTTCGGGAGGTCATGGGTCGTATGATGCGGCTCATGAACACCATGACTCAGGATGGTTTATTTCCAGTGGATCCTGCCATATCCCACGCGGGAGGGGGAACACAGGCCCCTACTGCCCAGGCCGCAGGACATGCAGCAACAGTGTATTAGACCCCGGGTACATAACTCGTGGGCGGGGTCCAGCCAGTAGCAGTAGCACCGGAGCCCAGACCAATTGCGGGTGGCGATCCGCAAAATCTATTTGACAGATGGACCAAACTGCACCCTTCTGTCTTCGTAGGCGATCATAATGATGGCGCTCAGGACTTTATTGATAGGTGTAGGGATAGACTGCACAACATGAGGATATTGGAGTCTCATGGAGTCGACTTCACTACTTTCCAGCTAGAGGGCAGGGCCCGTAGATGGTGGCAGTCCTATATTCTTGGTAGACCAGCAGATTCCCGTCCCATCACTTGGGGGTAGTTCACCCAGCTATTCCTGGACAAGTATATTCCTCCCTGTGAGAGGGAAAAGTTGCGGTATCAGTTTGAGCAGCTGGAGCAGGGTCAGATGTCAGTGACCGACTATGAGGCTAGGTTTTCTGAGTTGTCTCGTCATGCACTCATGATACTTCCTACAAACGTAGAGAGTGCGGAGATTTGTAGCTGGATTGCACTCCGGTATTAGGGCCAACATTGCCGGAGAGGTGTAGATGTGGACTCCTTATCAGCTTGTGGTGGAGATTGCTCGCCGGATCGAGGGTTATTGGTCGAGGAGTAGAGAGTAGGGGCAGTAGGATAACAGAGCTAGATTTTCTGGAGATTTCAGAGGTGCTCCAGCTAGGAGCAGAGGTCAGCTTGGTAGGGTCCAGCCTAGTAGGCCCCCATATTAAGCACCCCCACCACCTCCCCGAGGTCCACCAGCGAGACCTTATTTCAGCGCTATGCCGGAGAGTTCTTATCACCCGCCAGCTATTCAGGGTTCCTCCGGTGGATATTCTGGCCATCAGGGGTCCTCCAACCCTTACTTCAGTACTATGCCAGAGAGTTCACACCGCCCTCCAGCTATTCAGGGTTTTTCTTTAGGGCAGCAGGCCATGGTACCGAAAGGTTGCTATGAGTGTGAGGATCCAGGTCATATGAAGAGGTATTGTCCCAGGCTTTGGGGCAAGGAAGTGCATTAGGGTCACCAGCCTATGAGTTTAGCACCAGTGGTCCGGCCACCCAAAGGTGTAGGACAGGCTGGCAGGGGTCATTCTAGAGGTGGAGGCCAGACAGGGGGAGCCCACTCAGCTCCTGTCCATATCGGTGGAGGTCAGTCATCCGCTGCTCCAACTAGATTCTATGATTTCCCGTCCAGACCAGATACACTAGCCTCAGATATTGTGATCACATGTATTATTTCAGTATGCGGTAAAGATGCATCGGTATTGTTTGATCCAGGATCCACTGATTCATATGTGTCAGCCTTGTTTGCTCATTTCTTGGACATTCCTCGTGAGTCTTTGGGTACTCCTGTTTATGTATCCACTCCTGTGGGCGATTCTGTGGTTGTGGACCGGATATATCGATCCTGTGTGGTTACATTCTATGGGTTCAAGACCAGAGCGGACCTTCGGTTGCTTGATATGATTGATTTTGAGGTCATACTGGGCATGAACTGGCTATCTCCCTATCATGCCATTCTAGATTGCCATGCCAAGACTGTCACTCTAGCCATTCCAGAGTTGCCGAGATTGGAGTGGAGAGGTTCCTTAGATAGTGCATCTAGTCGGGTTGTTTCTTTCTTGAAGGCTCGACGTATGGTCGAGAAGGGTTGTTTGGCTTACCTTTCTTATGTGCGGGACATCACCTCCGAGTCCCTGATGATTGATTTAGTGCCAGTAGTTCGAGAGTTTGCTGGTGTATTCCCTTCAGACCTTCCAGGCATGCCTCCGGATCGGGACATTGATTTTTGCATTGACTTAGCTCCAGGAACCCAACCTATCTATACTCCCTCATACCGTATGGATCCGAAGGAATAAAAGGAATTGAAAGAAAATCTTGAGGATTTGTTAGCTAAGGGGTTTATCAGACCGAGTGTGTCGCCTTGGGGTGCTCCAGTGTTATTTGTTAAGAAGAAGGATGGGACTATGCGGATGTGTATTGACTACCGCCAGTTGAACAAGGTCACCATCAAGAACAAGTACACATTGCTACCTATCGATGATTTGTTTGACCATTTGCAGGGTGATTGGGTGATTTCTAAGATTGACTTGAGATCGGGGTACCATCAGCTGAAGATTCGGGACTCGGATGTTCCGAAAACTGCCTTTCATACATGATATGGTCATTATGAGTTCCTGGTGATGTCCTTTGGCCTGACTAATGCCCCAACAGCATTTATGGATTTGATGAACAGGGTGTTCAGGCCTTATATTTATTCTTTTGTCATTGTCTTCATTGATGACATTCTGATTTACTCAAGTAGCCTGGGAGAGCACAAGAAGCATTTCAGAGTTGTGCTCCGAATTTTGCGAGAACAAAAGTTGTATGCTAAGTTCTCCAAATGTGAGTTTTGGCTGGACTCTGTGGAATTCTTGGGACACATGGTATCCAGAGAGGGTATAAAGGTGGATCCTAAGAAGATTGAGGTAGTTCAGAGTTGGCCACGCCTTACTTCAGCGACAGAGATCAGGAGCTTCTTGGGTCTGGCAGGTTATTATCGCCGATTTGTGGAGGGTTTTTCATCCATTGCAGCTCCTCTGACTAGATTGACCCAGAAGAATGCCCCATTCCGATGGTCCGACAAGTGTGAGGCGAGATTTCAGAAGCTCAATACAGCATTGACATCAGCACCAGTTCTAATATAGCCTTCTGGTTCTGGGATGCATACAGTTTATTGCGACGCTTCACGCGTTGGTTTGGGATGTGTGTTGATACAGGAGGGGCGAGTTATTTCATATGCTTCACGGCAGCTGAAGGTTCATGAGAAAAATTACCATGTGCACGAGTTGAAGTTGGCGGCGATTGTTCATGCTCTTAAGATTTGGAGGCACTACTTATATGGGGTGCCTTGTGAGGTTTATACAGATCACTGCAGTTTGCAGCACTTTTTCAAGCAAATGGATCTTAATTTGGAGCAGCTTAGGTGGCTTGAGTTGCTGAAGGATTATGACATCACCATTCTTTATCATCTGGACAATGCGAATGTTGTTACAGATGCCTTAAGCAGGAAGGCGGAGAGTATGGGTAGCTTGGCTTTCATTTCAGCAGAGGAGAGACCTTTAGCTTTGGATATTCAGTCCCTGGCTAATCTCATGGTGAGGTTGGACCTTTCAGAGCCCCGCCGAGTTCTTGCACGTGTGGTTGCTCAATCTTCATTATTGGGGAAGATCAGGGCTCGGCAGTTTGATGATTCGCACTTGGTGGCTCTCTAGGAGACAGTGGTGCAGGGTGGTGCCAAGGAGGTTTCTATTGACGAGGATGGTGTTCTGAGACTTCAGGGTCGCTTATGTGTCCCTAATGTTGATGGCCTGAGGGAGAGGATTATAGAGGAGGCTCACAGTTCACGGAATTCTATTCATCCTGGTGCTACGAAGATGTATCGTGACTTGAGGCAGCATTACTGGTGGAGGCGGATGAAGAAGGACATAGTGTAGTATGTGGCTAGATGTCTAAATTGCCAGCAAGTTAATTATGAGCACTAGAAGCCAGGAGGCCTACTTTAGCAGATGCCTATACTTGAGTGGAAATGGGAGCGCATCACTATGGACTTCATAGTTGGGTTGCCTCGGACTTGGGTTGATGCGGTTTGGGTCATTGTAGACAGGTTGACCAAGTCAACGCATTTCATTCCAATGGCTACTACTTACACCTCTGAGAGATTGGCCCAGATCTACATTCTAGAGATAGTTCGGTTGCACGGTGTGCCTGTGTCCATTATATCAGATGGAGGTCCTCAGTTCACCTCGCACTTCTGGAGAGCAGTACAGAGTGATTTAGGCACCCAGGTAGAGCTCAACACGGCATTCCACCCTCAGACCGACGGTCACTCGGAGCGGGCATTTCAGATATTGGAGGATATGCTCAGAGCATGTGTGATTGACTTTGGAGGGCAGTGGGACCAGTTCCTTTCTTTTTGCCGAGTTTGATTATAATAAAAGTTATCTGTCCAGCATTGATATGGCTCCATTTGAGGCTTTGTATAGTCGGCGATGTCGTTGAGCCTGGCAAGGCTATGTTATATGGCACCAACGTGGTGAAGGATGCCTTGGAAAAGGTAAAGTTGATTCAGAAGAGGCTTCTCACAGCACAGTCCAGACAGAAGAGTTACGCGGACCAGAAAGCACGTGATGTATCATTTATGGAGGGCGAGAAGTTTCTATTGAAAGTCTAGTCAATGAAGGGTATTATGAGGTTTGGGAAGAAGGGAAAGCTGAGCCCAAGGTTTATAGGACCATTTGAGGTGTTGAGACGAGTTGGGGAGGTTGCTTACAAGCTTTCCCTACCACCCAGTCTATCAGGAGTTCATCCGGTTTTTCATGTGTCCATGCTCTGGAGGTACCACGCCGACTTCTCTCACGTGGTATATTTCAGCACCATTCATCTAGATGAGAGTTTGGGCTACGAGGATGAGCCAGTTGCTATCAATGACAGACATGATCTCCAGTTGAGATCCAAGAGGGTTTTCGCCGTAAAGGTCCAGTGGAGGGGACAACCAGTCGAGGAGGAGACTTGGAAGTCCGAGGAGGACATGATGAGCAGATACTCCAGGTATGATTCTAGACCCGTTCAAGGACGAACGTTTGTTTAAGAGGTGGAGAATGTAACGACTCGACCAGTCGTTTTATGTTCTAGGACCCTTGTGCCCCAAAATGAGACTTTCCGTAGTTGTTTTTGCTTATTTATGACTTGCGGAGACAGGTGGTTCGAGGTTTGGAGGAGTTTGGAGTGGTTTAGGAACAGTTAGTTCCTTAAGGTTGTCCTTAAAGGCCAAGTTTGACTTCGGTCAACATTTTTGGTAAACGATCTCGAAATCGAGATTCGAAGGTTCTGGTAGGTTCGTTTGGATGACCCGGGAGCGTTTCGGCGCCTAATATTGAAATAAGGTTTCCTTAAGTTCAAACTTGAGGTTTGGAAAGTGTTTTGGTGTTATCGAGGTCCAAACGAAATTTCGGGACCAGGAATAGTTCTGTTATGTCATTTATGACTTGCTTGCAATATTTGGTGTCATTCCCAGCAGTATAGGTAGGTTCGGCGTATTGAAAGTGAATTAAAGAACTTAAAGTTCTGAAGTTTGATCCAATAGGTTTTGGGGTATGATTTTTAGATTTAGCATTGTTTCGGATGTTCCGAAGGCTCGAGCGAGTCCGTATTATGATTTAGGACTTGTTGGTATATTTTGATGAGGTCTCGGGTGGGCCCAGATGTCGTTCGGACATCGAGTGAGGAAACAACCAGCCTTAAAAGACTGCTGGTGCACCAGATCTGGTGCGATCGCACCTGCGGAGGACTAGCTGCATGTGCGAGACCGCTTCTGCGGTCCCAGCCTCGCAGGTGTGACCCCAGAGGGAGTTGCCCAGTTCCGCAGGTGCGGACCCTTTTCTGCAAAAGCAGAGTCGCAGGTGCGGACTCCACTCCGCAGGTGCGACCACTGGCCCCTTTTCCACTTTTCGCAGATGCGAGATTTTTCTCGCAGATGCGAGACCACAAGTGCGGTCCTCGAGCCGCAGGTGCGAAAAACATGTATGTAGTGAGGTCGTCTTAAATGCGATACTTAGCCATTTTTGAACCATTTTTCATCACTTTGGGCGATTTGGAGAGCTGGTGAAGACGGGACTCGACCTAGAAATTGTAAGGTAAGTAATTCATACCATGAAGTGAGTTTAATACTTGAATTCTTGGGTAGATTAACACCTTAAATTAGTAGAAATCATGGGTTTAGAGTAAGACCTAGGGTTTTGATAAAAATGAGAATTTACCAAGAAATTGATTATGGAATCATACTAAAACTATATAATATTGATCCTTAGGCCATGGGTGAGTATTTCCTTTGAAAATTTACAGAATCCGAGCATGTGGGCCCGGGGGTGTATTTTAGGATTTTACAATTTAGGTTGAAATAATCATTTAAGTAGGTGAATTATGGACTATTGAGCATAGATTGACTTGTTAATGTGATGTTTGGCTAGCTTTGAGTTCTTGAGCGATGAATTTGGAGTTTCGGGCGCATTCTTGACCCGGAAAGTCGACTTAGCACGAGGTAAGTCTTTCTAACCTCGTAAGAGGGAAATGTGCCCATAGGTGAAATGAATGATTATGTATTATTATTTGTGGGGACTACGTACGTACAAGGTGACGAGAGTCCATACGTAGTGACTATTTATGTCCGGGTAGTTAGGTTCACAATATGCCTTGTGAATTTCATTAAATTGAACTACATGCCTTGTGATTTCATTGTATGCAACTTAGTTTCAAGAAAAACCTAGAACTTGGAGTTCTAAACGGATTGTTACTTTGGAAAGGATTTAAAAGGAAAATGTGGTGTTTGTGTGACCGCTTCGCAAATTATATTACGCGAGCGGAGTGATTCTTTCCCCTACTCTCATCGGAGCGGGTCGTACGCCACGGCAGGTTAATAGATGCATCTATTGTTCACGCCATTCGATACTTCGGCAGTGCACATATATTATTATGTTGGCCTAGGCCACTTGTCCTCAACCCATTGTGTGCGTTCTATTTGTTTGATATTTTCACGGCCGTTAAACTGTTGTATATCCTGGAAAATGACTTGAAAATTTGTATATTGGTATTTCACCATGTAATTAGATTTTTTGGTTATGATTCGATAATTATTGCTTTACTAACCATGCTTACCTTCTATTCTCCTTAAAATTTACTTAAATATACTGTTTGGACCCTGGTAAGTGTCAAGTCGACCTCTCGTCACTACTTCTTCGAGATTAGACTGGATACTTACTGGGTACATATTGTTTATGTACTCATGCTATGCTTCTGTACTTAATTGTACAGGTTTTGAGGCAGGTGAATCTGGGTATCAGTCCGCAGCTCGTTCCTAAGTGGTTGAGGCTTCACGGTGAGCTGCTTCCCCTGACGACTTCCCGCAGCATCTTGGAGTTTTCTTTCCTTTGCTATTTCTGTCTATATTCCCTCAGACAGTATGACAGACTTGTATTCTTTTGGATTCTTACTCTACTAGATGCCTGTGGATTTGTGACACTGGTTCCTGGCACATACGTTAGTAGACATTATTTTGGGATGTAAATATTAATCTTTGACTTTTATGGTTATTTCTGTTTAAAATTGCCTAAGTTACTCGCTTTTGCCTAATGTTTAAATATAAATCAAATAAGTTAGGGAAAATGTTTTGGTTAATCAAATGAAACTCACTAGTAGATTGATGTTGCCTTACCTGACTACGGTGGTGGGCGCCATCGCGACCTAGATTAGGATTCGGGTCGTGACAGGAGGTTAACAAGGAAGCTTTAATGGCCTTAGCTTTCAGCCTGCCACGAATTATAGGTTTAGAATAGGGTAAACAACCAATGAAGATAGTAGTCAAATAGCAGAATCTAAAGGAGTGTATGGCATTTTTAGAAACGGGCATTGCAAAAGACAACACAAAATGTACATATCAACACAGGGGGGTACATAAACTCAAGAGACGGGTTAATGTTGCAAATCTACACTTAGCACATCAGAACAAGGTATATCTGTTACACATTGATAAGCAAGGGACCGCCAGGCCAACAAGACAAACAATTGACATTAGATTAACAAGTTCAAGCCTAGGAGTATTAACTTATGCTAATTAGAAGGAATTAAACTATGCAGCCTATAACAATCAGGCAAACAAAATCAGATATTATAGGGAACACGAGTGAAAAAGCTAGTCTTGGATTCCACCCAGTTACTAGGGAATACAAAATTGAGCAAGGAAAAACATATTGAGTGATAAACATTGTTATAGGAGAAAATTACAACTAAAATGAAGGTTTTAATTAGGACATGTTAATGATATAAATTAATCACTATAGAAACCTAGAATAAGGCAGGAAACAGAATGAGGTCAGGTAACCAGTGTAAACACTCAATCATGTATATGTTGCTAAACAAATTCCACACTATCCAAATTGCCTAAGTTAAATACAAATACATTTTAGGACTAACAGTTTAGGCCTGAGTCAATGCTATAGAGGTTTATATCAGAACATAATCACACATAAAGAAATTCGAGAAAATACATTAAGTCATGTGATTTCATAAACATAGATATGCTAATTAGATCATAAGAGAATGAACACTGCGAAGGTTGAAAACTAACCAGTTATTGCTCAACGGGTAGACAAACAAGAAAAGAACATCAATATTACCCAGAAACTCAGATGCGTCAAGTTCCCAAGGGCTTCAAAGAACCTAGGGTAGTGCTCACACCCAAGGAAGGCCGGAAAATAGAAATCTGGTGGCCTTGGCTTTCAGCCGGCCAAGAGCAAAAATAGGACAAAAGAACAAACTAAAACAGAGTAAAGCCTTAGTTTTCAGTGGAAATCTTTAGCGATTCAAGACTATCTAAAAGGGAATGGGGGAAGGACTTATATAGTAGTGAAAATCCAGCAATAATCAAGGAAACCGAGTAACTTAAGCAACAAACAAGGTAAAAAAACATGCAAAATGATCTGAAAATCAATTTAAGAGAGAGATCTGTAAACCCTAGTTTTTTAGGAAAAGTGAAAATTGGCAAAATCTTAACAAAAACCGATCTCACACAATATTCCTGAACGTATATAGACAGAATAGTGTTTGATACGCTCAAATTACACCTTAAAATAGTGTAAGCGATCAATGTCAACTATAGTAACCCAACTAGTTTGGGGTCGAATCCCACAGAGGACAATATGTAGGCGAATGGGAATGTAAGAGAATTATCACTTATCGCGCAATGCCAAACACTTAGATTTTTTGTTGTGAAAATATTATAACTAAATGCAAAAATGTAAACTAACTTAGAAAGCAATTAAAGTGATCAATGGCTACAAGTATGAATACATCGAAAATTACACTCAAGTAACGATCTAATGTATTTCACGATTTTACAAATATGAGCAAGTTTATGTTAATTAGCCACGGATAATAATTCTTAATTAGCTTCTTTCGAAGACCAACAAGACTTCCTATTTGAATTATTCCTAACACAATTAAGAGATTAAGCACACCCGGATATGGCTACAAGTAGTTCAATCGTATTCCTAGGTAGAATCTATAAAATGAGGGTTAAAACCTCACGTTCTTGTTAATTAATCTTTCCCAACCCCAAATTATCTTTTCCAATATTAATTCGGAGTTAATGGGCAAGTCCTAGGGTTAGCTAATCCCTTTGGAAACATTAAAAACAAGAATCATTAAAAAAACACTAACTTACTTCATAAATAAATAAACATCATTCAATACATAAGCACAACAAGGTATTTAATCCACACTTTAAACATGAAATATTTCCATAAACAAGAATTAGTGTTGGAAATAAATACTACACACTTAAATATTCAATACAAAGCAAGAAAATTAAGAAATAAACATAAATGGGTAAGAAATCCTTAACCACAAGCTTGAAATCTTCAAAACCCAAGTGTGTGTGCAAACCCTAGCTTCAAAACTTGTTCTACTCTTATGTCTCTACTGAAAATAGGCCAAAAGATGTGACAAAGATACTGAAAATATCTGCTAGGTCGTGTATAAAAATGGTTTGGAGATAAAAACGTGAAAGGTCAAAACTGCCTAGTTTTCGCCCAGATTTAATGCATCGTGATCGCGTGAATTTGATTGCGATCGCGTAGAGTTAGCTTCAAGACTTCTGCGATCGCAGACCCAACTTTGCGGTTGCGTAGAGCATTCTTAGGGCTGGTGACAAATTTCTTCATCGTGATCGTAGAAAGAGCTTTGCGATCGCGATTCACACTTACATAGACCTACGCGATCGCAGACCAATCTTTGCGATAGCGAAGAGTACCTGACAGCAGTTATTTTTCATCATTTTGGTACATTTTGACTTGATTTCTTCCATTTATTCTCCAAATCACATGACACCTGAAAATTTCCAATAAACCTCAAAAAATGTCCTAGTTTCCTACCAAAATTATACACAAGATTAAATACTAAGAGGAGATAAGTTGGTAAAATATCAACTTATCAAACCCCCAAACTTAAACTATTGCTTGTACTCAAGCAATTCAAAAACTAAGAACATCCTTCAATACTGTAATGACCCAGCCGGTCGTTTTGCGTATTAGGATCCCGTTTCCCTGAATGAAATCTTCCTTAGCGGCTATTCATGCTTTATGACTCGCGGGAGTGGGTGGTTCGAGATTTAGGAGCGATTTGGATGGTTTAGGAACACTTGGTTCCTTAAGGTTGGCCTATTTGGCCAAGTTTGACTTCGGTCAATATTTTAAGCAAACGATCTCGGAATCGAGTTTTGACAGCTCTAGTAGCTCCGTATGATGATTTTGGACTTGGGTGTATGTTCGGCTCAAGTTTCTGATGACCCGGGAGCGTTTCAGTGCTCGAAATGGAAATCAGGATTTCCTTAAAGTTAGAATTTGGCCTGGAACGGGACTTCATGCTATCGGGGTCCGAACGGAATTCTGGGGAAGGCAATAGTTCGGTATAGTCATTTATGACTTGTCTGCAAAATTTGGGGTCATTCCGAGAAGTAGAGACCCATTCGGCGCAATGTAATGAAATCTAGAGTTCTTTAAGTCTTAAGTTTGAATTCAAGGGGTTTGGAGGGTGATTTCAAGTTCTAGCGATGTTTTGAGTGTTCCGTGAGCTCGAGCAAGTCTGTCATATGATTTGGGACTTGTCGGTATATTTTGTCGGAGGCTCAGGTGGGCTCAGTGGCTTCCCGAACCCCGCACGGGGCCAAACCAGCAAAATCCACTGCTGGTGTGGCTGCCTCTGGTGTGACCGCACCTGCGGTCTACCAGTCGCATGTGCAAGACCGCACATGCGGACCCAGCCTCGCAGGTGCGGAAAGCCCATAGACCCCTCTACTTTTGCAGGTGCGGACTTGTACCCGCTGGTGCGAGTCCGCTAGTGCGGACTTCCCCTCGCAGGTGCGACCCCAGCTCCCAAGCCCAGCCTCCGCAGGTGCGGCCAATTCTTCGCAGGTGCGAGAACCCCTGTGGGTAGCCTATATTTAAGCTCCAAACACGGGTCTTCTTCTTTTTTTCAACCATTTCACCTCCATTAGAGCGTTCTAGGAACTTCAAGAACCTGCCCTTGACCCAAATTTAGTAGAGGTAAGTAAAATCTTTTCATTTATCTAGTTTCATACATGAATTAACAAAGAAATCAACTATTAATTCTTGGAAAAATCTAGGTTTTGGGTTGTAAATGGGATTTTTCAAAAAAACTTAATGAATTACCCCTTCTTAGCCATTGAATTCCTAAATAAATAAGGTAATTACGATCCTTAGGCTTCGGATAATTCATTCCTTCGAGAATTTTCAAAATTCGAACACGTGGGCCAGGGGTCGAAATCTCAAAAACCTTCAAGAATGCTATACTTTGGAAATTCTTGTTAATTCTTTCTCTTTGTATATAAATTGATTCAATTGTGCTATATTTGGCTAGCTGCAAGCCGTCGAGGGTAGTTTCGGAGTTTCGTGCGCATTCTTGATCCGATCGCTGGTCTGAGGAGTGCTTCGTCGAGGTGAGTCTCCTTTCTAACCTTGTAAGAGGGAAATTGTCCCCATAGGTGCTCTATGTGTTATATGTTTGTATTCGGGGGCTGCGTGCGTACCTTGTGACGAGAGTCCGTACGTAGCAACTAATATTGTTATGTCTGGGTAGTTTTAGGATCACAGCATGCCTTGTCTTCAACTTTGAAATGGTTTATATGTTATAATTCTTGCTTGGATGTAGAATTGTTTCATTGAATATTTCACTTATTAAGTATTTGCAAAGATTTGATATGTGAAATTAACCTAGTATTTGGTATAAGTATGATGTCGCTTTGCAAGTTACATTCCACAAGTGACGTGAAATTCCTTCCACTCTTAGGAGAGCGGGACGTACGGCACGGCAAATATGTATAGTGCACTCCTGGTTCGGGCCGGTCGATCCTCGGCAGTGCACAGGGACTTACTTGAGAATGCACTCTTGGTACGGGCAGGTCGATCCCCTGCAATGCATGGACTAAGTTACATTATGATATGATATGATTACACTGATGGACGCACACTTGGTACGGGCCGGTCGATCCCCAGTAGTGCGTAGTTGAGTTATTGGTAAGCATGCACTCTTGGTACGGTCCGGTCGATCCCCGAAAGTGCATAGCTCTTTGGTATGATTACATTATCAGCATGCACTCTTGGTACGGGCCGGTCGATCCCCGGCAGTGCATAGCTATTCTTCCCCCTGATTCCAGCCAAATGTTTTACTCTTCGGTGCACATGGCTGCTCGCTATTGTTCCTGACTTATGATTTGACGATTGTTTGAGAAAGACTAAAAGGGGAGTTGTTATTGTTTGAGTAATTATTTGAGAACTCTGTGGTATCTTCTTATTATTTGTACCCTGCTACATGTCTATTGCTTCCCTTACATCCTGCTTTACTTTATTACTGCTGGACTTAGTGAGTATAGAGTCGACCTCTCGTCACTACTTCTTCGAGGTTAGACGGGATACTCACTGGGTACATATTTATATATATGTACTCATGCTGCACTTCCTTTTTTCTTTTCTGTACTTGACTGTACAGGTCCGAAGGTTGGTACGTCTGGTTATCCGGGTGGTGATAGATATTGACAGAGTGATTATACTTCACGGTGAGCTGTCCTTCCTGGCGACTTCCTGGCAGCACCCTGGAGTTCTTTTGTTGATACTTTGTCTTTTGCATTCAGACCGAGGTTATGTATATATATATATTTTGTCATTGTATATATTCTGTAGTTGCCCGTGACACCCGTGACACTAGTTCCTGGCACACACGTCGTGTATATTTTGGGTACTGGGTTGTATATCTATATATATGTCTTACCTTGGCTAGGCATGGTCAGGTTTTTACTATCGCACCAGGCCATAGCATATTTAGTTGTTTAAAAGTGGTTAGAGTTGACTTGTTTAGATTATATGGGACGGGTAACACCTAGTGTACTTCATATCGGATTGCCTAACCCGCTGTTGGGCGCCATCACGACTTGAATTAGGATTTGGGTCGTAACAACGTGGTATCAGAGCTTTAGGTTCACATAGTCTCACGAGTCACGGGCAAACCCAGTAGAGTCTTGCGGATCGGTACGGAGACGTCTGTACTTATCTTCAGGAAGCTATAGGGCGTTAAGAAACTCCTTTTTTCATATCCTATCGTGCCATCGATAATGTACTTAAACTTGTTCTTCTATTCTCTCACAGATGGTGAGGAAGCGTGCTTCACATGTTCCTAATCCAGGGGAGGCTACTACCCCTGCCGCTCGAGGCCGTGGTAGGGGCAGGGAAAGGGGGCGAGGGCGTCCCAGAGCTGTACCGGTCGCACCGATTGAGGATCCTTATGTTGAGGAGCAGGATGAGCTGCCCCCAGCGGCTCCACCACCAGCTTATTTTATGACGGCGGCGGGCTTCCAGGAGGTCATGGGCCGTATGCTGAGGTTCATGGATACTATGTCACAAGCGGGTATACTTCCATCAGATCCTGCTACTTCTCAGGCAGGAGGGGCAGTTCAGACCCCTACCGCTCAGGCTACGGGACCAGCAGCAGCACTACATCATACTCCAGATATTACACCAGTGATTGGGGTTCAGCCTGGGGTGGCAGCACCAAAGCCCAGGCCGGTCGCAGAGATGGACCAGCAGAAGCTGCTGGGTAGATGGACCCAGATTCTCCCTCCGACCTTCGGGGGTGAGCGGCGAGAGGATGCATAGGATTTCATCGAGAGGTGCCGGGATAGACTGCACAACATGAGGATACTAGAGTCACATGGGGTAGATTTCACGACCTTCCAGCTTGAGGGCAGAGCTCGCCCTTGGTGGCAGTCTTATATACTCAGCAGGCCAGCAGGGTCTCCACCGGTTACTTGGGAGCAGCTTATTCAATTATTTTTGGACAGATACATTCCACCATCTGAGAGGGAGGAGCTTCGGGGTCAATTCGAGAGATTGGAACAGGGGAAGATATCTGTGACCGACTATGAGGCGAGATTTTTAGAGTTATCCCTCCATGCCCTTATGATATTGCCCACGGATGTAGAGAGAGTTCGGCGGTTTGTAGCAGGTTAACATCCAGGCATCAGGACCTCCATGGCCAGGGAGGTAGAGATGGTTACTCCATACCAGCTGGTATTCGAGATAGCTCAATGTATCAAGGGTTACCGTGTGAGGGGCAGAGATCAGGGTCAACCAGGTCAGCAGGGTCAGTACGACAAGAGGGACAGGTTCACAGGTGATTTCAGGGGTACTCCAGCCAGGGGCAGGGGTCAGTTTGGAGGTGGTCAGTCTAGCAGGCCTCCTTATGCAGCACCTTCCTTACCTCCTAGGGTTGCTCCAGCCAGGCCCCAGTTTAGTGCCATGCCAGAGCGCTCTTATTGTCCACCAGCTATCCAGAGTGCACCCAGCAGTTATTGCAGCCATTCGAGATCCTCCGGCTCCTATTTTAGTGCCACGCCAGATGATTCTTACCTCCCTCTAACTATTCAGGGTTCTTCTTCCTCAGGGCAGCAGGCTATGGCACGTAGGGGTTGTTTCGAGTGTGGGGAGCTGGACCATATGATCAGGAAGTGTCCCAGATATCGGGGCAAGGCCGTACAACAGAGTCACCTGCCCAGGGGTTCAGCACCAGCAGTTCGACCACCTAGGGGTGGAGGTCAGGTTAGCAGGGGCCGTCCTAGAGGGGGAGGCTAGTCAGGAGAGGGTCATCCAGCTCAAGCTCGTCCTGGGGGAGCTCATCCATCGGGTGCTTCAGCCAGATTTTATGCTATTCCAGCCAGGGCAGATGCAGTGGCCTCGGACGCGGTGATTACAAGTATTATTTCAGTCTGTGGTAGAGAGGCTTCCGTGCTATTTGATCCAGGATCTACATATTCATATGTTTCAGTGTTATTTGCTCATTCTTTGGATGTTGCTTGTGAGTCTTTGGGTTCTCCCTTGTATGTGTCCACTCATGTGGGCGATTCCATGGAGGTAGACCGGGTTTACCGATCGTGTTTGATCACTTTCTGCGGGCTTGAGACCAGAGCTGATTTGTTGTTACTTGATATGGTGGATTTTGAGGTTATTTTGGGCATGGATTGGTTGTCTCCTCATCATGCTGTGTTAGATTGCCATGCCAAGACAGTTACATTAGCCATGCCTGAGTCACCAAGATTAGAGTGGAGGGGTTCTTCAGTCAGTGCCTTCAGCCGTGTTATTTCCTTCATGAAGGCTTGGCACATGGTCGAGAAGGGGTGTTTGTCTTACCTTGCTTATGTGCGGGACACTACCGCCGAGTCCCCGACTATTGATTCGGTGCCAGTTGTTCGAGAGTTTGCCGATGTATTTCCTTCAGACCTTCCAGGCATGCCTCCAGATTGAGATATTGATTTCTGTATTGATTTGGCTCCAAATACTCAGCCTATTTTCATTCCCCCATATCGTATGGCTCCTAAGAAGTTGAAGGAGCAGCTTGAGGAGTTATTGGACAGGGGGTTTATTAGGCTAAGTGTGTCACTGTGGGATGCTCCAGTCTTATTTGTGAAGAAGAAGGATGGGGCTATGCAGATGTGCATTGACTACCGCCAGATGAATAAAGTGACCATCACGAACAAGTATCCTCTATCGCGCATTGATGATTTGTTTGATCAGCTACAGGGTGATCGTGTGTTTTCTAAGATTGATCTGATGTCAGGTTATCACCAGTTGAAGATTCGGGCTTCTGATGTCCCGAAGACTGCATTTCGCACCACATATGGCCATTATGAGTTCTTAGTGATGTCTTTTGGCTTAACTAATGCCCCAGCAGCGTTAATGGATTTGATGAATAGGGTATTAAGGCCGTATATTGACTCCTTCATTATTGTTTTCATTGATGATATATTGATCTACTCACGGAGCCTGGGAGAGCACGAGCAGCATTTGAGAGTTGTGCTTCAGACCTTGCGAGAACAGAAGTTATATGCTAAGTTCTCCAAATGTGAGTTCTGGTTAGAGTCTGTGGCATTTCTGGGGCATGTGGTGTCTGGTGAGGGTATCAAGGTTGATCCGCATAAGATTGAGGCAGTTCAGAGTTGGCCGCGTCCTATTTCAGCTTCAGAGATCAGGAGTTTTCTGGGTTTAGCAGGCTATTACCGTCGGTTCGTGGAGGGGTTTTCTTCTATTGCATCCCCATTGACTAGATTGACTTAGAAGAATGCTCCATTTCAGTGGTCCGACGATTGTGAGGCGAGATTTCAGAAGCTCAAGTTAGCATTGACTTCAGCACCAGTGTTATCACTGCCTTCTGAGTCTGGAGTATATACAGTGTATTGCGACGCTTCACGCATCGGGTTGGATGTGTGTTGATGCAGTATGGCAGGGTTATTGCTTATGCTTCGCGCCAGATGAAGGTTCATGAAAAGAATTACCATGTGCACGATTTGGAGTTAGCGGCGATTGTTCATGCTCTGACGATATAGCGACATTATCTATATGGTGTATCTTGTGAGGTCTATACTGATCACCGCATCCTGCAGTACCTGCTTAAGCAGAGGGACCTTAATTTGAGGCAGCGAAGGTGGCTTGAGTTATTATAGGACTATGATCTCACTATTCTGTATCATCCGGGCAAGGAAAATGTAGTGGCGTATGCTTTGAGCAGGCGGGCAGCTAGTATGGGTAGTTTGGCCTACATTGCAGCTGAGGAAAGACCTTTAGCCTTGGACATTCAGTCCTTTGATAATCGCCTGGTGAGATTGAATCTTTCTGAGCCTCGTCGAATTCTAGCTCATGTGATTGCTCAGTCTTCGTTATTGGGAGAGATTAAGGCTCGACAGTTTGATGATCCACGTCTAGCAGAGCTACGGGATACGGTGGTCCAGGGCAGGGCCAAGGAGATTACTTTAGGCGAGGATGGTGTTCTGCGACTCCAGAACCGATTGTGTGTTCCTGATATTGATGGCCTGAGGGAGAGGATTCTAGCAGAGGCGCATAGTTCTCGGTACTTTATTCACCCAGGAGCGGCGAAGATGTATCGTGATTTGAGGCAGCACTACTGGTTGAGGCGGATGAAGAAGAACATTGTTCAATATGTGGCCAGGTGTCTAAATTGTTAGCATGTTAAGTACGAGCATCAGCGGCCAGGAGGCTTGTTTCAGCAGATGCCCATTCCTCAGTGGAAGTGGGAGCGTAACACTATGGACTTCGTGGTTGGGTTGCCTCGGACTTTCAAAAGGTTGATGCGGTTTGGGTCATTGTGGATAGATTGACCAAATCGGCACATTTCATTTCCTGTGGCTACTACTTATACTACAGAGAGGCTAGCTCAGATTTACCTTCGGGAGATAGTCTGGTTGCATGGTGTGCCAGTGTCTATCATTTCAGATCGGGGTCCTCAGTTCACTTTGCATTTTTGGAGAGCTTTGCACAGCGAGATGGGTACTCAGATAGACCTCAGTTCAGCATTTTACCCTCAGACTGATGGCCAGTCAGAGCGTACAGTTCAGATTTTGGAGGATATGCTCAGGGCTTGTGTGATTGATTTGAAGGGTCAGTGGGACTAGTTCTTGCCTTTAGCGGAGTTTGCATACAATAATAATTATCAGTCCAGCATCGAGATGGCTCCATTTGAGGCTTTATATGGTCGGCGATGCCGTTCTCCGATTTGGTGGTTTGAGCCTGGCGAGGCCAAGCTATATGGTACAGATCTGGTGAGAGATGCCCTTGGAAAAGGTGAAGATTATTCAGGAAAGGCTCCATACAACCCAGTCTAGGCAGAAGAGCTACGCAGATCAACGGGCACGTGATGTAGCATTCATGGAGGGAAATAGGGTTATGTTAAAGGTTTCGCCGATAAAGGGCATTATGAGATTTGGGAAGAAAGGCAAGTTGAGCCCCAGGTTTATAGGTCCTTTCGAGGTGCTGAAGCGGGTTGGAGAGGTTGTTTATGAGCTTGCTTTGCCTCCAGCCTTATCAGAAGTTCACCCGGTATTTCACGTATCTATGCTTCAGAGGTATCACGCCGACTTCTCGCACGTGGTTGATTACAGCACTATCCAGTTACATGGGAATTTGGGCTACGAGGAGGAGCTAGTTGCCATTATTGATATGCATGACCGCCAGTTGAGGTCTAAGACAATTCCTGCGGTTAAGGTCCAGTGGAGGGGACAACCAGTTGAGGAGGCAACTTGGGAGTCCGAGCAGGACATGCGGAGCAGATATCCACAGCTATTCAGCACTCCAGGTACGATCCTAGTCCCGTTCGAGGACGAACGTTTTTGTTTAAGAGGGGGAGAATGTAACGACCCAGCCGGTCGTTTTGTGTATTAGGATCCCGTTTCCCACAGTGAAATCTTCCTCAGCGGCTATTCATGCTTTATTACTAACGGGAGCGGGTGGTTCGGGATTTGGGTGTGATTTGGATGGTTTAGGAACACTTGGTTCCTTAAGGTTGGCCTATTTGGCCAAGTTTGACTTCGGTCAACATTTTGAGCAAATGATCTCGAAATCGAGTTCTGACAGCTCCAGTAGCTCTGTATGATGATTTCGGACTTGGGCGTATATTTGGCTCGGGTTTCTGATGACCCAGGAGCATTTCGGCGCCCGAAATGGAAATCAGGATTTCCTTAAAGTTAGAATTTGGCCTGGAACGGGACTTCATGCTATCGGGGTCCGAATGGAATTCCGGGGCCGGCAATAGTTCTGTATAGTCATTTATGACTTGTCTACAAAATTTGGGGTCATTCCGAGTAGTAGAGACCCGTTCGGCGCAATGTAATAAAATCTAGAGTTCTTTAAGTCATAAGTTTGAATTCAAGGGGTTTGGAGGGTGATTTCAAGTTCTAGCGATGTTTTGAGTGTTCCATGAGCTCGAGCAAGTCCATCATATGATTTGGGACTTGTCGGTATATTTTGTCGGAGGCTCGGGTGGGCCCAGGGGCTTCCCGGACCCCGCACGGGGCCAAACCAGCAAACTCCACTGCTGGTGTGGCTGCCTCTAGTGTGACCGCACATGCGGTCCCAGCCTCGCAGGTGCGGAAAGCCCATAGACCCCTGTACTTCCGCAGGTGCGGACTTATGCTCGCTGGTGCGAGTCCGCTGGTGCGGACTTCCCCTCGCAGGTGCGACCCCAGCTCCCAGGCCCAACCTCCGTAGGTGCGGCCAATTCTTCGCAGGTGCGGGACCGCACCTGCGGTCCCAAAGTCGCAGGTGCGAGAACCCCTGTGGGTAGCCTATATATAAGCTCTAAACACGGGTCTTCTTCTTTTTTTCAACCATTTCACCTCCATTAGAGAGTTCTAGGAACTTCAAGAACCTGCCCTTGACCCAAATTTAGTAGAGGCAAGTAAATTCTTTTCATTTATCTAGTTTCATACATGAATTAACAAAGAAATCAACTACTAACTCTTGGGAAAATCTAGGTTTTGGGTTGTAAATGGGATTTTTGAAAAAAATTAATGAATTACCCCTTTTTAGCCATTGAATTCCTAAATAAATTAGGTAATTACGATCCTTAGGCTTCGGGTAATTCATTCCTTCGAGAATTTTCAAAATTCGAACACGTGGGCCAGGGGTCGAAATCTCAAAAACCTTCAAGAATGCTATACTTTGGAAATTCTTGTTAATTCTTTCTCTTGGTATCTAAATTGATTCAATTGCGCTATATTTGGCTAGCTGCGAGCTGTCGAGGGTAGTTCCAGAGTTTCGTGCGATTTCTTGATCCGGTCGTTGGTCCGAGGAGTGCTTCGTCGAGGTGAGTCTCCTTTCTAACCTTGAAAGAGGGAAATTGTCCCCATAGGTGCTCTATGTGTTATATGTTTGTATTCGGGGGCTGCGTGCGTACCTTGTGATGAGAGTCTGCACGTAGCAACTACTATTGTTATGTCCGGATAGTTTTAGGATCACAGCATGCCTTGTCTTCTACTTTCAAATGATTTATATGTTATAATTCTTGCTTGGAAGTAGCATTGTTTCCTTGAATATTTCATTGATTAAGTATTTGGAAAGATTTAATATGTGAAATGAACCTAGTATTTGGTATACGTATGTTGTCGCTTTGCAAGTTACATTCCGCAAGTGACGTGAAATTCCTTCCACTCTTAGGGGAGCGGGCCGTACGCCACGGCTAATATGTATAGTGCACTCTTGGTTCGGGCCGATCGATCCCCGGCAGTGCACAGGGACTTACTTGAGAATGCACTCTTGGTACGGGCCGGTCGATCCCCGGCAGTGCATGGACGAAGTTACATTATGATATGATATGATTACACTTATGGAGGCACTCTTGGTACGGGCCGGTCGATCCCCGGCAGTGCGTAGTTGAGTTATCGGTAAGCATGCACTCTTGGTACGGGCCGGTCGATCCCCGGTAGTGCATAGCTCTTTGGTATGATTACATTATCAGCATGCACTCTTGGTACGGGGCGGTCGATCCCCGCCAGTGCATAGCTATTCTTCCCCCTGATTCCAGCCAAATGTTTTACTCTTCGGTGCGCATGGCTGCTCGCTATTGTTCCTGACTTATGATTTGACGATTATTTGAGAAAGACTAAAAGGGGAGTTGTTATTGTTTGAGTAATTATTTGAGAACTCTGTGGTATCTTCTTATTATTTGTACCCTGCTACATGTCTACTACTTCCCTTACCTCCTGCTTTACTTTATTACTGCTGTACTTAGTGAGTATCGAGTCGACCTCTCGTCACTTCTTCTTCGAGGTTAGACGGGATAGTCACTTGGTACATATTTATATATATGTACTCATGCTGCACTTCCTTTTTTCTTTTCTGTACTTGACTGTACAGGTCCAGAGGTTGGTACCTCTGGTTATCCGGGTAGTGATAGCTATTGACAGAGTGATTATACTTCACGGTGAGCTGTCCTTCCCGGCGACTTCCTGGCAGCACCCTGGAGTTCTTTTGTTGATACTCTGTCTTTTACATTCAGACCGAGGCTATGTATATATATATATATATATATATATATATATATTTTGTCATTGTATATATTCTGTAGTTGCCCGTGACACCCGTGACACTAGTTCCTGGCACACACGTCGTGTATGTTTTTGGTATTGGGCTGTATATTTATATATACGTCTTACCTTGGCTAGGCATGGTCAGGTTTTTACTATGGCACCAAGCCATAGCATGTTTAGTTGTTTAAAAGTGGTAAGTGTTGACTTGTTTAGATTATATGGGACAGTTAGCACCTAGTGTACTTCATATCGGATTGCCTAAGCCGTTGTTGGGCGCCATCACGACCTGAATTAGGATTTGGGTCGTGACAAATACAATCATCACTTAAGCTCAATGGCAAACCAAGTATCATTTCAAGTCAAAAAGGACCACTTTAAGCACAATCTAATGACTTCGGTTGGTACCAACAATTAATCCAAGGCCTATGAATCACCAACTTTTCACACATTTTATTTCAATTCAAGTGCTCAAACAATACACTAATCAAAGTAGAAACCAAGTCATTACACTAAAGATTCAAAATTTGCCTCTCTATGACATTTGTCTTCCCTCGCTCATTCCTCCCAATTGAAAATGGGATTAAATTCACAACTCGAGTTTCATGTGTCCTCACACTTTAGGAGAGAATCCCAAACTCATAAATTGCTATTCAAAACATAAATGGGATGTCAAATGGAAAGAATCAACTCTCTCTCACAAATATATTCAAATTTACATAAGTAGTACCATATGCTTGCCCTTCATGTATTTCTCTACTAATGTAGATATTCTTGGTTCAAAATCAATTAGGACTTAAAGGGTTGTAGTTTAGGCTTTTGGATAAGGTATGGAACAAATAAGAGTGACTCAAAACCTCCCTAAGCACTACACTTTTTCAACAATCAAATTCCACTTCCTTCAAGAATTTTCCCCCCCTTTCTTCTCTTTTCTCTTTTTTTTTATATCACCTAGTCTTCCATTTATTCATACTTTCTTATTATTATTATTTTTTCATTTCATTTTTTATAACACTTTTCACATTTTGAGAAGCCTCCATATCACAACTTTTCCAACCTCCACCCCCAAACATAGGCTTTTAGCTTATATTCATTCTTTAAATTACATAGGGAGGTACGGTGCCACAATAGTAGCTTGTAACACGGTTGCCAAAGAAAAAGTTAAAAAGACTCAAAAGGGTTGACTAGGGAAAATATTCATGGGTAGAAAATTTAGGCACAATAATGGTCCAAGGAAGTCCTAATATCATTTTTCAAACCAAGTTAGTCTAGGATTTCGCCCTGAAGCACATTTCGGGCATGTTCTAGACTACAAATGATGCAAAAGAACTTCACAATTCAAGCTCACCATACATGGCACATGAAAACTCAAATGGAATACAAATCCAAAATCCAATTGAAACCAATGAATCTCAAGGAAGTCACATGTATCCTAAGAAGCTATTTAGTGAATGAAAGATCCAAAATTAGAATCTAAAAGTCACAACAAGGAACCTTACTTTAATCCTTCATTTTCATCACTTTTTTTTTGTTTTATTTTAAAGATAAAAGTCATATGCCAAAATGTAAATTATATTGGTACTAAACAAGTCACACGTTGGCTTCTGGGCACAAGATTAAACCCCAAAAACCAATTTATTCATGACTAGCTACTAAACTAACTACTAAAAAAAATATTTACTTTCTAAAAAAAAAAAAAAAAAAATAAACAAGACTAATCCCTTAAGAAAGTTGTCACCCCATCCATCATAGGGAAAAGTCACTCGGTTCAACACAACTAATTTCCTTGGAAAAGAACCGTGGTCGAAAGAAAAACCAAGGAATTTCATTNATTTACTTTCTAAAAAAAAAAAAAACTAAACAAGACTAATCCCTTAAGAAAGTTGTCACGCCATCCATCATAGGAAAAATTCACCCGGTTCAACACAAATAAGTTCCTTGGAAAAGAACAGCGGTGGAAAGAAAAACCAAGGAGTTTCATAAATACTACTATACTAAAAAAATAAAGACCAAAAATTAAATACAAATAAAAAAAAGGTAAAATAGAAACTAACAAGGAATTATTAATAAACGAACAATGTTTACCAATCTACACAAGTTAACAACCAACAAAAACAAAAACTTCATGTTCCACAAAACAAAAACTTCATGTTGCACACATATACGTCATATAGGAGCCACCCCCAACCAAAAGTATTGCATTGTCCCCAATGCAACTATACAAAACAAGCCAAAATGAAAGGGGTGCTCTCTGAATGACATCACTCGTCACTGGAGGTACCAGGGGCTGCAAGCTCAAAGTCATCATCATCAGCATCGTCCGGTCCATAGAACTTCCTCAAGCCGTTCATGATCTTTGTGAGGAACTTGTTTTTCTTCTTTTCATACTCTCTTTGCTTGCGCTGCCTCCGCTCAATCTTCCCCAGCTTGGCTTTGATGGACTGTTGCTCTTTAGAAAGGTTGAATAAAGTCGAAACCTTTCCTTGGCCAGCTGGACCTGCAGATGTTCCCTCTCCGGATGGTCCAGAAGGAAGACCAGCTACAAGTTGTCGTACCCGCGTATCCATGCCATAAACCTGCCTAGAGATATACCTGAGAGTAAGAGGTCCTTGCTCAAATGGTGTGATATATGTGGAAGTCCCAGTGGCATCTGCAAGAGCCTCAGGTATCTCAGTGCTAGTATCAGTGAACTGGCCAAAGGAGGGAGATGCTACATCAATCTTCCTTTTCTTCCGTGCATTCCCTGTTTCCTTTCTCAGCAGTGGGTGGATGAGCTTCTCTGGATTTTTCTCTTTTTTGTAGGCTTATTCACCACCCCTGCATCATAGCATAATTGTGTATCAGGGATGGGAAGAATAAGCTCTTGGTCCGTTCTACTACAACCTCAGCTATCTCATCAGCAATGAGCTGCCCTACGTTCACCGGTATGCCCTCCATGATAGCACAGATCACTCTTGCCTTCTCAATTATCACCTCTGTCTCATTTCTTGAACGCATGATGCGAGCAAAGATAATGGAGAGCCAAGTCTTGGCCTCCGCAATGAATTCTGAAGACTCGATTCTGGAGTGATTCTTTATCTAGTTTGGAACTTGTCCACCATGCAAATGATCTATGAACCACTGGATACCCAACTCCTGAACTCGATCCCTGTACACCTGATTGTTAGCATTGGTGAGATTGTAATGCGCATTGATCAGCTCTGGACTAAAACGGACTTCTTTGCCTCTAACATTAGCCACCAACTCATTGTTGAAGTCCGTCTCTACAGAATTTGAATAAAACTCTCTGACTACTTCATGGTTGGCTGGCCTAGGCTCTTCTGCAAATCAAATCCATCGACTTGTTATTAATCTCCTATGGAACTCGGGCCATCAACTTTCAAGGTCAGTCAAGAGGATGCCCATTTCCCTAATAATGCTTTTGGATAGTTGATTGTCGTAGCGTTGAGAGCATCTTAGGGATGAGAAGGTGTCAGCATCAAAATATTCCTCTGCGACAGCTTGTGCGACGAGTACTTAAACATTTTCACTTGGTGTTGAGTTCATTTTAGAGCTCAAAGTGCCTAAAAAAAGAGTATACATTTCAAATAACGATATGGGAACTTAAAGCATTGCATTTAGGGGTATTTAGGCCAAAGAAACAATTTAAAAAGCTTTAGGAACAGAATTGGTGAAGTTACTGGTTTGTTGTCTGGGAGTTACTGAATCGCGACCGTAGAGAACGTCACGTGATCGTGAAGAACAAAAGGTAGTGAAACAACGCGATCGCAGATCAGTTCAAGCGATAATGAACAAAAAACTTTTCCCAGCTGATAAAGTTACGGGATCGCAAAAGGTTTTACGCGATCGCGATGGGTAATTAAGATTCTCAGCAAAATTAGACCTACGCGATCGCGGAATTGGGCATCGCGATTGCGAGGGTCATCTTCCTCGCCCACTATCAGTTTACTTGGGCATTTCCTCAAACAGGTGGTGTGTTTCATTTTACTTAGCACTTTCGGACCACCTATCATGAATATTTACCCCAAACTTACAAAGATCTTCACTCCTACTCTCAACCAAACTCTCACAGCAAGCAAGCACACAAAAAGAACTCAACAATAACCTTTGACAAAGTAAACACAATTTCAAGCCCTAAAATTCGAAAGCAGGGCTTCCAATACTCTAATTCACCATAATAATTTAAAATAAAACTGAGCATTGAGGGAGAAATTGACATACCTTGAGAATAATGAAGGGATGATGCAATGGAATTTGAAGCCAAAATGATTTGGGACTGTTTCAGGGGTTTTGGGGAGCAGGGGAGTTTTGTTCTGTGTTTGAGTGAAATTGGGCATTTGCATTTTGAACAAAAAAACTTACTTGTTCACCGCGATCGCGAACAGAACACTGCGATCGCAGAGAGTAATTTTACCCCATGGTCGCGATCGCGTGTTACAACCCATATTAACGTGCGTTGGTTCATGCCATAAGTTAGTCTATGTAAATATAAGAAGAGATTATCTTTGAAATGATAATAAGTTAATCATATTGATCTTAAATGATACAAGAGTGTATAAGGGTGATTAACAAGTATTAGAAGTTAAACGAATCAAGGATGTTGTAACTCGTATTCTTAGGTAAACCTAGGGGTGGTTAATATTCTCAAGAGGTTGTATTTTAAGTTATTTTAATCATATAATATCCGTATCATAGTCTTGAAGTCAAACGAGTTATGAAACAAAAGTCGACAAGAGTTGTCGCAACTTAGGTTCATAGTTTTACTTAAACTTTAGGTCAAATGCTATTAAGCTTTTCTCCCAATATACTTGGAATTACGGGGTGATCTACCCTCCAAATTGAATATCTATGAGTCTATTTTCTAACGCATTAAACCGTTTATCTATACGACATCGGAGTAGAGAGATATAGTCATTTTGTGCAAGGCTGCACTAGCTGCTAGGTCACAAGTAGGTGTGTCACCTACTTGGTTAAATGATAGCCCAAAAATAGGCAATTTCTGGTCGGCCAAAGAGCCCATTTAAAGGTTTATCTCCTGAAATATAACCCTCATTATATATCGCCAATAACCAGCCCTAAAACCCTGCAAACTTTCTCCCAAAAAGTATCCACAAACCCTAATCGATTTTCCCGCTCTTTCAAGTTCTAATTGTGTGTAAAACCTAGAGTTTGAAGAACCAAGATAAGGGCTGAGTTATCCAAAAAGTAAGGTAAGTTTCCTGCTCTGTATAATCCAGTTTTCCTTTTGAAAATTCATGGTAATTCGTTGTATACTTGTAAGAACTCACGGGACGGTGATCGGAAGCCGTGAGTTCGAGTTATTCACTTGTAGCGGACTGTTTTGTGTTGCTGTTGGGATGCGTGTTGTACTACTATTTTGTGGATTTTTGGAGGAGGATGGGTGTGGAGAAACACCATATATATGTAGGTTTGTGGTCTGGTCATTCTTCGTAACATTTTCGGGTCGTTTGACACGACTACAGTGGTCGTCTTATGTATGAAGTGATTAGGTTATGTGTGGACTCTTTTGGGAGGCTCAATATGATTATTATTGATGTTGTTTGGGCTGTTTGGTGATTGTTTTAACTTGTGTGAAGTCATATATATAGGGACGGTGATGTTCGTTTCATCGTAAAATAGGTTGTGGTCGATACATAATCGTTATGACGCTTAAAGGATAACGATAGTGTCGTTTCTCTTATTGTAGACTAAGGAGTCGTGACAATTGCATAGCTTGAGATTGGTGCAGTATATGCAAGGTATGTGAGGCTATCCCTTTCCTTCTTTTGCACGACTCCGATTGTACATAATGCAATGAATGAGCTTCCAAAGATACTCTACTCTTAGAAGCTAGCAGTACTTACATTGTTTCGTTTCTTATGGAACAATTGATGTTGAGGTTGCTTCTCTTATTCTTATGATATCAATGTTGTTGGTACTTCCTGATTCTTATAAGATTCTTGATGAAGAGTTAGTCCTAACAATGTGTACGGAGAATATCGACCTTACATCACTCCGACAAGGGTCAGAATATGATTCCAATGAGTCCTACATTCATTATATATATATATATATATATATATATATATATTTTACTCTACCGAGCCGCGCTATAGTCGGC
>ML282785.1:0-12887 GCA_005239495.1 Nicotiana undulata | reverse complement strand
TTGAGAAGCTATATTTCTGCCTTGTCTTTACGTTTCATTTATTACCTTGTACTGATGTGCTAGTATACTATTACCCTATCTCCCCAGCATGTTCTCCCCGTATCTGTCTTACTTGCTTATTTCTGTTTCCATTTTTCCTGCTATTATTTAAAATTGCACAAGTACATATGTTGTGTTGGTCCTAGCCTCGTCACTACTTCGCCGAGGTTAGGCTCGACACTTACTCAGTACATGGGGTCGGTTGTACTGATGCTACACCTGCACTTCTTTATGTTGTGCAGACTACGCAGCCGGACCCGGAGATCACTGACGATCGGAGCATCTCATTCAGTCACACAGGAGACTCGAGGTAGACCCGCAGACGTTCGTGGGCCTTGACGTCACCTTCTACTTTCCACTTTCAGCTCTGTCTTACTTTGTATTTCAAAGACAGTCTTATGTATTTATTTCAGACCTTTTGTTTGTAGTAATCTCTTAGATAGTCCGTGAGTATGTGACACCAGTTCTGGGATTTGTTTATGGGTTTTATTTCGGAAAGTGCTATGTTGTATTTTGGGTTATTTTGTTAAATTTCATATGGTGGGCCATCGAAGCCTTGGTTATCTTGTTCATATTTGTTGTTAATGAGTTTTATTTAATTCAAACGTTGGCTTGTCTAGCGGGTTCTACGTTAGACGCAGTCATGGCCCGAAGGTGGGATTTTTGGGCCGTGACAGATGGTCATGCATGTGATAATGGAAGTTATAAAATGTTTAAGAATGATGGGGGGATAAATTGTTGGTAAATGATGGTAGTTGGACGAATTAATTCTATGGCTATGAGATGTAGAGATTTATGCCTACTATGTGTTTGATAAAGTGTCTAAATGGCCTAAACTATGAAATTTGTTACTAATGATGGTTCCATTGGATGTTGATATTGTAGATTGAAGTTGCTTAGTGTAGTAGATCATTGGAGAATCATTAGGTGGCGAATTTCAGGTATGTTGGCAAAACCCTTTCTTCTTAGAACTGAATCCCACGGTGTTCATGTAACTGGTGTAAGTCCCAAATTGATCATTATAGAATTGGCTATTTTGAATGTTCTTGTGTTGAATGATATATGTTCAATATGTACTATTAATTCTTCATCATGTCATTTTATCATTTGGGAATGTGTTCCATATATGTAATATGTGTTAAAAATGTTAAGACTTCAAATCAAGATCAAATAAAGGTTGTTATGCCAAATTGTATGAAAAGCCTCTATGTGCCTAAGATTCCCTAATTGCTCATATGTGTATTTAATTTCTTGAATGGAAAGCCTTATTGTTGATGATGATGATAATGATGTTTGAATGTGGAAAGGGGAACTAGAATTATGAAGTACGGCCAAGTGCCAAGAATGACTTTATAATTGTGGTCACTAGTGCCAATGAAAAGATGTGAAAGAAGTATGAAGTGAGATGATTGACTGAAAAAGGTAATGTCTCGGGTGAGAGGGACTAGCCGATCGGGCCGTGATCGGACGCCATACCGTACACATGGTAGTGACTGTGCTGGAAATTATAATTGAAATTGTGGTTATGGTTGATGTCTCAAATGAGACGACCCGGGTGATCGAGTCGTGATCAGACTCCGTGTAAGAATACGATGGTATTGTGAATTATTCTATATCGGCACTAAAGATCACCCAACCTAATAACATGGAAATTGACTTGAAAACTTATGTGGTTCTTATCTTGGTGTTTTAGTATTGTTTGAAGATCTTATTGAATTCATGACTAATTCCCCCTTATATTATTATTCATTCTATTGAGATGGTGTTTAGTTTTACATACTAGTACTATTCGATAGTACTAACGTCCCTTTGTCGGGGGCAATGCATCATTAAATGGATGCAGGTAGTTCCATAGCAGGCAGTGTTAATCGGCGATAGTGGTACACCCTCTTCCCAGCAGACTTGGTGAGCCCCATTTCATTTCTTGGTCATGTATCTTTTGTTCAATATATTATCACATTTTGAGGTGCAGCCGGAGCCTTATTGCCGACATTATCATCGTACTCTTTGGTATCTTTTAGAGGCTCCGTAGACATAATGTGGGTTGTGTATTAGTGTTGGGAAAGTCAAAATGTCATGATATATTTGAATCACTTATTCCTCGTCCGTTATGAAAGTGTATGTATTTTGAAACTTAAAAAAATGGAGTGAATAATAAAAATGGAAATTGGGGTTGTTAATGAAACCTCCTCTATGTTTACCTGATGAGATATATTTTCTCTTTATTCATGGATGAGTTTGGGTAGAAGGAGATCTAATAGGCTTGCTCGCCCGGATTATCTCGGTTGAGCGACGGTCGCGCTCCTTGAGTTCGGGATGTGACACTGTAGCCTCCTGTTGATAAGTATGGCGCACGACATACTCATGAACAAGACTCTACTAGACACAGCCAGTAGACACCCTAGGACTGAACTGCTCTGATACCATATTTGTCACGACCCAACATAGGGCCGCGACGGATAGAGACACTAAGTGTCTATCTTTACTAAACCTACTGATAATCTACTAATCATGAATATAACTGATAAACTAAACAAGCATAAGCATAGGAGATAAGAATTGTACAATTTGAAAAGCCGACAAGGCTAACACAAACTAACATTAAAAAAAAACATACTAACTGCACATGTGCATATCTACAAGCCTCTAGGACTGTGAATTGAACAAGTATTGTATAGAACATGGCCCCGTTATACCCAAACTAGTTGATTGTATACCTACCAAAAGATAAGCAACTCCGGGAGTAAACAAAGTGACTCCACCAGTTGGTGGATGGCCTACTGATATGGCTCAAGCGTTGATCTATCTTTACCTGCGTGACATGAAACGCATTGCCCCAAAAGGGAGGTGAGTACGATATGTACAAAGTATGTAGGGTGGAAAGCATATGTAAATCATACTAAAGTATGATTGTTAGTTGGAAATATGAATATAAGTTGAATGCTAAACAAGACGTTGAACTAGCAATTGATTTGGAACTTAATCAATGTTTAAGTTGAAACTGTGCTAAAACCGAACTACTATCTCAACTGGTACCTGTCTGGTTTATGAGCTATATCCCCCAATCAGGTAACTGTACATCTGAACCAGCCTCATGTATAGTCATGCAATGCAAACTGTAGTTATATATGCATATATAACATGCCCAACTGGTGTTATGGGCTATCTCTCCCCCTCGCCCCTCGCCCCTCGCCCCTCCCCCCTCCCCCAGCATATATCAATAGGCCTCGCTGGCTTTTTGGGCTATCTCCCCTCAGCATATAGTCAATATGCCTCGCTAGCGTTATTGGTCGAAATGAGGCTTACAGACGACGTCTACAACTTTATATATCAAAATAATCCTCAACCGACTTGTTGGTCCCAAAGGAAGTTGCTTGTGCAGTCTCGTGAAAATGCAAATATCTCTCCACTCCGATGTCGTATCAATAAACAGTTTAGTTTGATGGAAAATAGACTTGTAGATCTTCAATTTGGTGTGTGTGTCACCCTGTAATTTCAAGTACATTGAGAGAAAAGCATAGTAACATTAGACCTAAATTTTAAGTGAAATTATGAACGTAACTTGCGACAACTTTTGTCTACTTTAGTTTCATAATTCGTTTGACTTCATAACTTAACACACGAATATAATACGACTAAACTACCTCATACCATCCCTCATTATCATGTTAAGCACCTTAGTATCACCCCAAAAGCACGGTTATGATATTCCCAACTTGTCGACTTTCGACAAAACTTATTTTCTTCAATTCATTTAGCTTCTAAACCTTCTAACCCTCTTGGTAATTTCAGTTCATGATCTTAAATATTTGTAACCTCCAAGGTAACATTATTAACTTAATTTATGTACTTTTAAAGATGATCGCATTTCCAAGCTTACATCAATTGATTTATGATGTACTTTTACGTACGAAAACATGGGGTGTAACACATTGATGATGTCGTATGAGATTTTAGATGATATTTGAGGTGGAATATTGTAACGACCCGACCGGTCATTTTGCGTTATCAGACCTCGCTTCCCTAAATGAGATTTATTTTGAATTTATAAGTATCATGCTATTTCAAACATGGGATAAGTAAATTTGTGAATGTGATAGGGTAAGTAGATCGGAAAAAAAATGAGTTTCGTCGAGGTTTGACATTTTGGAATAAAATACGGCCCGAGCTAAAATATCCGGTATTTATGGACTAGTACCATATAAGGTACCACATGTCCATAATAGTAATGTGTGTGAAAAGTGCGTAATATTTTAAGTAAGTGGAAATAATTCTTAATTATGCGGGTAATTGGATAATTACCGGATAACGGGATATTACCTAGTTAATTAATTAATTATTTGTTGGATAATATTAAACCACCATATGGCAGCAAGACCACAACCTATACATATGACTCTTAGTCATTATAGGGTATGTGGCAAACTAATATGTTAAATATAAATACTACATGTTTCTACGTGTAAAGGTAAAGAAGTTGGCTTTTGACTTCATTTCTAATGTGTTAAATGTAAAACACTACAAAACATTTCATTTCAAAACGTATTAACAGAAGAGGAAAACGTTAGCTACTCTCAAAATCTCGTTCAAATTTCATTCTCAAGAACGTTGAAATCAGATCATACAAGTTTCAACGGTTCCAACAAGATTTAGCAACGTAAAATTTTACGGTTCTAAAGGAGTACGGTGCAATCTTTTCCAAAAATATCATACGGATTTTTCCTACTCCAGTTACGAGTCCTCGGGAGTAGAGTTTGGAGTTGCGGGCGCGTTCTTGGTCCGAGAGGTAGATTCGACACGAGGTGAGTCTCCTTTCTAACCTTGTAAGAGGGAATTGTCCCCATAGGTGTTCTACATGTTGTATGTAATTGTTTGTGGGGACTACGTACGTACAAAGTGACGAGAGTCCATACGTAGCGGCTATTATTGTTATGTCCGGGTAGTTAGCCCCCACATATTTCTTTCATGTGTGTTGAGTTTTCAGAATTAATTAACCCGGTGGGATAGTATTTGATTGGGATTGAAATAATAGTTGAAGTTAAAGTTGAAAAAAAGAAAGAAACTATTTAAGAATTGAAGTTGCTTGGACATAAATTTTACTTAATAGAAAATTACAATTTTATGAGTAAGTATCGTTGTTAAAATTTTCAAACCTCCAACTACAGCAATTATACGTGATTAAGATTTGGTTGACAACAGGTTATACGTGATTAATTAAAGAATAATATGAAAGGAATTATGTAATTTTGTTTCTCTGAGATTCATGGAATTTAAATATTATGAAATGAATTGACCTACGGGAAGTAATATGAAAGAAATTATTTATGGAAGGTATTATGAAAGGAAAAGAAATGACTTATAAGTTTTGTACTCATGTAAGATATTATTGTTTCCCCGAGATTTCATAGGCTTGAATAATTGGAAAGAATTTGTTATGGAAAGTAGATTTTAATACTTTATGTGCGCATGTGACCTTACTTTCCGCGAGCGGTGTGTGATTTTCCCCCACTCTCATGGGAGTNGACTTATACGAGTTGCATTCATCCGGAGGCGTTCCGCAGCTGGCAGAGTCTCCCTTCTATGTATTTACATTTTTATCTTTATAGTCTTTGTCCAATTTGTTTCTCGGACAAGCATTGTTAATTGTATAAATTCTTAGAAGTTGCTCATGTACTTGTGTCACCGGGTTCTGGGGATGTGATGAGATATATCTTATTACAATCAATTGATTTCATGTCGTATTATGAAATGCAGATAAAGGTAACGATTTCGAAAATGTTAAACAGGAAAGTATTTTAACTTATTGAGGGGTGGCTTTCCTGACAGTAGTGTCCGACGCCATCACGACCTATAGATTTTGGGTCGTGACAAATATTGCCCGAGCTTCTTGTACTGGGAAATACAATGTTTTTGGACCTAAAATCAGTGCAATCAGATTTATATAATGAATATTAGAGGGAAAATGCCACTAAATGGTTCGAAATGAGGCAATGATTCTTGTCAAGCTGAGAGACTCCATGAGTTATTGATTTGGCGGGTGCTTATGAGTTTTTACACATATCTTTCATCATTGCAGTATATTGTGAGAGTTGGAACAAGGCTTATATGTGTTATAAGGTATATTACGGGCATCAGATTTGTGAATTTGTAGCTATTGTGGTTGGATGAAGTTACTATAAGCAAATGAGTTATGTGGAGCATGACGTGATTACAGCATGGGTGTATGATCATGCTTGGGTACAGCTTGTTGAGATTGATACGTTTTACAAACACCATAATCGGACCTTGTAGAGAATTTGGGGTGTTGAAATTTGGTTCTAATTTTTGCGGGCTAAGATAGCGGGACAGATATTCAGTTTAAGTTAAGATAATGTGCTCATATGGATAGTGGTGGAACGGGTAGGTGCACGAGTTGTTAAACAGTGTTTTTGGGCAACATTGGAATGGTTCTTGGCACATTCGAGGATGAACGCATGTTTAAGTGGGGGAGAATGTAACGATCCGACCTGTTGTTTTGAGATTTAGCACGTCGTTAAGCGGTTTTAGACCTTGATTAGCCTCACTTTATGTATCATGACTTGTGCATGCGGTTGGTTTCTATTTTCCAGGAGTTCGGAGTTCATTGGAAGAATAATCTCAATTCGGAAGCTTTAAGTTGGAAGAGTTGACCAAGATTTGACTTTTGAGTAAACGATTTTACAATCGGGATTTGAATGTTCCTATAGGTTTTTAAGGTGATTTGGAACTTTGGTGTATGTTCGAATTGAGTTTTGGGTGGACCGGGAGAATTTTGGCGCTTATTGTGGAAAGTTGGTATTTTGAAGGTTTAAGAATTTTCTAAGTTCGATATGAAGTGGACTTTGGTGTTATCAATGTCCATTTGGGATTATGAGCCTTAGAATAGGTTCATATTGTGATATTTTTTACTTGTAGGTAAAATTTGGCATCATTCCGGAATGTTTAAGTGTTATTCGGATGCGTTCGGCAAAGTTTGAATGTTTGATAGCTAAGAGAAGGTTTAATTGTTGATTCATGATTTTGATGTTACTTGTGGCATTTTGAGCCTTTGCATAAGTTTGGATAAGGTATTGGAATTTTTTGGTGTGATTAGACAGGGTCTTGTGATGACCCAAGGGGTCATTTTATGAACTAAGACTCCGTTCTAGGCTTGAATCGGCGAAAGTTAGAAATTTGGCGATTTTGGTCGACAATGGAAAATTAGGTATCAGGGTCGGAATGGAATTTCGGAAGTTGGAGTAGGTTCGTAGTGTCATTTTTAATGTGTGTGAAAAATTTAAGGTCATTCGGACGTGGTTTGGTAGGTTTCGACGTCAAATTTTGGAAGTTTAGAAGTTCTTAGGCTTGAATCCGAGGTTGATTTGGTGTTTTGGTGTTGTCTTGAGTGTTCTGAAGGTTCGACTAAGTTCAAGTCATGATATATGACTTGTTTGAATTATTGGTTGAAGTCTCGAGGGTATCGAGTGAGTTTCGGATAGGTTTGGGTTGTGTTGTGCTCGTTTTGCTTATGGTTCGACGCCGTTTTCTTCAAGCATAAATGATATCATATTGAAAAAATAAGCTTTTGTTTATGTTTTGATTGAAGTATTAGACCCGTATCGTCATTACGGACTCGTAACAAGAAGAATCATCAAATTTGGACATCGTATGAGGATTTTACGGTCATTTTACTAAGGTTACAAGATTTTTCAGATTAATTACAAAATTATCACTGACGCTGTATTTAAAAATCTGCACTATTTGCAAATATTAAAACCTACATATCTCCTTCATTATAAGGTCAAATTGAGTTATTCAAAAGCCTAACTTGACTAGAATTTCACAAGGAATCAATTAGAAACATAAAAAACGAGTTTCGGGATTGTTTGACACAAGAAACGAGGTAGAATAGCTGGCAAAAAAATATATAAAATAAGGTTTTGTTCATTCGGTCATATTTTGAGTTGGGGAGCTCGGATTTGAGTAATTTTGGAGGCTATTTTCACCATAGGGATTCGGGTATTTTGGAATTTGATTGATGATTTTAAAGTGAAATTGAGGGAGTTAGGGCTTGAGTTTTAGAGAGTTTTAGATAGGGATTTGACGAACCAAACGGAGTCCGGTTTTGATAAATTTTATATGGTTAGACTCAGGAGAGGACGAGGGTTTTGATTCTGACATTTTTGACTGATTTCGGGATGTGGGTCTGGGGGTCGGATTTTGGCCGATTTCGGATTTTTGGCATACTTTGTAGTTTTTATTGTGGAGTTCGATTTGTTAGCCTATGTTGATTGTATTAATCTGATTATGATTAGATTGAGCGGGTTAGAGCAAGATTCTAAAGGAAAAGTTGTAATTGATTAGTGAGTGGCCTGAGAATTTGAGGTAAGTGCTTGGTTTAACCTTGACTTGAGGGAATAGGAATCCTCAACTTAATTGCTATGTGAATTTCATGTGTGTGGTGTATAGGTGAGGTGACGAGTATCTATGCACCACCTAATTAGCTGTTAAGCATGATCCCTTCCCCGTTTCCCAGTTATTTGATTCATGGCTTAATTGTTATATGCTCATTGATGTTTCTATGACTACTTGGCTTTGTTAGCTTGTTGTCAAGTCTTGTTTCAATTATTTTGGAAAGTGTTGGTTGTTTCCTTGATTTCATTGTGGTACATAAAGGTTGAGCGGGTTGACATTATTTTACGAGATATTTATGTTCCTGTTGGTTTGTTAATTGCCATTATTACTCTCGTTAAGAATCNATATATATATATATATATATATATATATATATATATATATATATAGTTTTTTTGAGATGATATTGATGAAGTTTATGAGAAGTACAATTTTCTGTTTACAACTGTTTAGATAAAAGATAGTGATAAGGGTGGACAGGTGAGATAAAACATAGTGATAAGGGTGGACAGGTGAAATAAAAGATAGTGATAAGGGTGAAAAGGTGGGATTGGGTTGCACGCCGCAACAAGAAAGTGATAAGGGAGGACAGTTATGTTTTTACTGATTTTAAACACAAAGATTTGGAAAATTTACTGTTTTACTTTACTTTTTCTCATATTATGCACATACGATTATTTTAAAGTGAAGTTTGGAAATTTGGAAATTTGCGTGAGATCTTGGTTACAGCTGAGGCCTGGAATAGGCGACTGGGTTATTTTATTTATTGTTGCAGTTTATCCTTCTTGTTTCTGTAGAATTTTTTTTCTTGCTTTATTATATATATTGTTACAGGTAAAGTTATAATTGCCCCGCCTTAGCCTCTTCACTGCTTCGTCAAGGTTAGGCTCGGCATTTACTCAGTACATGGGGTTGGTTGTACTGATACTACATTCTACACTCTTTGGTGCAGATCCAGGTACCAGCCAGCATTAGAGATTTTAGTAGCGGGCCATTTATCATTCGGAGACACGAGGTATATTTGTCGGCGTTCGCAGATCCTTGGAGTCTTCTCTTAATGCATAGAGACTGTTTTATATTTTCTCAAAACAGCTATCTTATTCTTTCAGCCCATTATTTGTAGTATTCTTAGAAGTTCGTGAATTGTGACACCAGACCTGGGGTAGTCTTAGAGTTATATATATAATTAGTTCGTGGCTCGGGNGATTTCGGGATGTGGGTCTGGGGGTCGGATTTTGGCCGATTTCGGATTTTTGGCATACTTTGTAGTTTTTATTGTGGAGTTCGATTTGTTAGCCTATGTTGATTGTATTAATCTGATTATGATTAGATTGAGCGGGTTAGAGCAAGATTCTAAAGGAAAAGTTGTAATTGATTAGTGAGTGGCCTGAGAATTTGAGGTAAGTGCTTGGTTTAACCTTGACTTGAGGGAATAGGAATCCTCAACTTAATTGCTATGTGAATTTCATGTGTGTGGTGTATAGGTGAGGTGACGAGTATCTATGCACCACCTAATTAGCTGTTAAGCATGATCCCTTCCCCGTTTCCCAGTTATTTGATTCATGGCTTAATTGTTATATGCTCATTGATGTTTCTATGACTACTTGGCTTTGTTAGCTTGTTGTCAAGTCTTGTTTCAATTATTTTGGAAAGTGTTGGTTGTTTCCTTGATTTCATTGTGGTACATAAAGGTTGAGCGGGTTGACATTATTTTACGAGATATTTATGTTCCTGTTGGTTTGTTAATTGCCATTATTACTCTCGTTAAGAATCTAATTAACTTCTTAATACATTAATTCACTCAAAAATTTTAAAGACATTAATCTTGGAAGAATAGATGTTGATTTCAGATAGAATACACACACACATCAATCACGAGAATAACTACGCTGAGTCTAAAAGNTCGGAGACACGAGGTATATTTGTCGGCGTTCGCAGATCCTTGGAGTCTTCTCTTAATGCATAGAGACTGTTTTATATTTTCTCAAAACAGCTATCTTATTCTTTCAGCCCATTATTTGTAGTATTCTTAGAAGTTCGTGAATTGTGACACCAGACCTGGGGTAGTCTTAGAGTTATATATATAATTAGTTCGTGGCTCGGGTTATTTATTTGCTTATTATTTTATATTTGGAGTTATTCGTTGGAATTCATTAGATTAAGTTTGCTTTAAGTTTATTTATTGTGTTTAAGTAAATAATCAAAGGAAATTAGCTAATCGAACTCTAATATTGTCTTGCCTAGCAAGTGCGGTGTTAGGCGTCATCACGATCCCTAAGGTTGGAAATTTGGGTCGTGACAGGTCCGGGGAGCTTCGGGTGTGTATCAGACCAAGTTTAGGTGTTTTGCTATTGTTATTGCTCGTGTTTGGTGTTGTTCTTGCCGATCGCGAAGGGATGCATGGGTAATTTTTCATCACGAACACGACAAAGGAGTCACGAACGCGAAGAAGGATGGGGAGTTGGGGTCTTGCAGCCATTAAGCCTTCGCGAATGCGGCTCGAGGACCGAAAATGTGAAGTGTTGGGGGTTAGGAGGAATAGTGAACGTGACATGTGGGTCGCGAACGTGAATAAGATTTCTTTGGCAGTTGCATTTTTCATCTTTCGCAATCACGAGGGTACTTTCACGATCGGGAAGAGGAAAGACCTAGGCAGACTTGATTTTATATGGGACTTAGCTTATTTTCTCCCATTTTCACTTGGGTTGGTCGATTTTGGGAGCACTTAGATGGGATCTATTGCAAGGTAAGTTATCCCCACTTGTTTTACGTTAAATACATGGATTATATATGGATTTAAATATGAAATTTTGTATTATGGGATTTTGGAAGAAAACCTAGAAATAGTAATCTTGGGTTTTGACCACGAAATTGACGTGGAATTAGGAATAAATTATATATTTGAGTTCATGGTGCTATGAGTAATATTTATCTTCGAAATTTTCGAAATCCAGGCACGTGGACCCGGGGATTAACTTTGCTGACTTTTCAATCGGAGTTGGAAATTGTTAAATTACAAGTAGTGGAGTGCATTTTGATTGGTTTTCACATTGTTTGATTAGTTTCAGACCGTTTGGCATCGGTCTGAGGTGTTAGAGAGGCGTTGGAGCTGGTTATCGGATTTCGGAGTGAGGTAAGTCTCTTGTTTAACCTTGTGAGGGGGAAGCTACTTCATAGGTGATATATTTGTTATGTGCTACTTGTTATGGGGGGTTACGTACACACGAGGTGATGAGAGTCCGTACATAGCTAGAATCATGTTTATGTCCGAGTAGACTTAGGACTTTACCATGCAATAGTTGTGTTACTTGAATTCAACTTGTTAGTTTCATTACCTGAAACTTATAATTGAAATTTGATAGAGATCATGATAGATCGAACCTCAGTACCTTGAGTTGTTTGGCGGGATAATTGATTGTTGGTAAATTTTATGCTTACTTTATGTCCATGTCCTTGTGTTGCAAATACATGACCTATAATTTAATAACTTTTCTCTCTTCCTGTGGATCGGACCGAACAACTTGGCAGTGCTATGAAATTATAACGACCCGGTCTGTCGTTACGTAAAACCTGCATTATAATTGCTGTTATTGACTTATCATAGACCGATTATTCTATTATTGATGTGTTAGAGTTGATAAGCTTGAAATCGGAATGGTTAAATGAGAATTCAGTCACTTAGTCCTTAAGAATAGCCTTAAAATGCGGNTCGGAGTTGATTTGGATAGTTTCGGCATCATTGGTGAATTTTAGAAATTTCAAAGTTCTTAGGCTTGAATCCGATGTGAATTTGGTGTTTTGATGTTAGTTTTGGTGTTTCGAGAGTGCGACTAAGTTTGAATGATCATATGGGATGTGTTGGTAAATTTAGTTGAGGTCTCTAGGGCCTGGGGATGACTTCGGATGGTTAACAGAATTTAACTTGGCCATTTCAAGAATGTTTCGACGTCGTCCTTCAAGAATAAGTGGTGCCACACTAAGCAAATGAGTTCCAAATTCAGTTTCTATTGAAGCATTAGATCCGTATCGAAATTTCGGAGCCATAGCAAAAAGAATCGACGAATTTGGACATCGTATGAGAGTTATGCACATCTTCGTGACGGGGAAAAACAATTTCCATCGCCAGCGCCTAGGGTAGCGCTGGGCGCCGTGCAGGGCGCCGGGATTTTTTTTGCTACTGTAATCAGCCCCACAGGCAGCGCCCGGCGCCACCTGTGGCGCCCGAAACGTAAAACTCTATAAAACGAGGGTTTTTGGCCATTTTTAACAAAAATAGAGTTGGGGGAGCTCGGTTTGGGCGATTTTTGAAGAGGGAAATCCTTGTTCTTCATAGAGGTATGTATTTTGATCATTAAAACTCGTTTATGGATGATTATAGAACACAATACCAGTGTAAAATCCGTGAAAATCAGTAGAAAAATTGGATTTTAGGGCCT
>ML282784.1:0-15112 GCA_005239495.1 Nicotiana undulata | reverse complement strand
GCCTCCTCACATCACTCAGTCAGACACTTTCAATTAGCCCTTAGGCCATAAACAAACCGGGTTATCGACCCAAAACAATGTTTCATTTTTTCCAATAAATAGTATCAAAATACTTTGAGTGTCAAAACCATTTATCAGGAAACGACTGAGTGTAATTCACAACATATCAAGTGAGGAAACACAGTAAAACAGTCCCCCAAGGGGTAAACAGATCGGCACTAGGCCCCAAACACGGCTTACAGCCCAAAACATATCATAATATATAAATACTAATTAAGCATAAGCTTAAAAATCGGTTTAGCAACTCAATGGTCGCCTAAATACGGAGATATTTCCAAAGTTTCAATCTTTCCAGTTCAAAACCCGTAAAAGGGTGCATAGTCCGGGGTTTCATACCCTCAGGACAGGATTTCAAGACATTACTTACCTCAAAACTAGCCCGGAATTATTCCGCAACACATTTGCCTCTCGAATCAACCTCCGAAGGCTCCAAATCTACCAAGTTCATATTTTTATCATCAACATATTCTTAAGGAATAAATTCCCATTGAAAAATATCGAATTTAACTCAAAAATCCGAAACCGGTCAAAATCCGACCCCCTGGCCCGCGTTGCGAAACTCAGAAATANAAGAACACTGATTTCCTCTCTTAAAAATCGCCTCAAAAGCTTCTCCCCGGTCAAAAATTGGAAGAAAACTCGAAATGCTCGTTATATATATTTGTTCACGCGTTTTACTGCTCCCAATGGATTCCTTGTGAAACTCTAATCAATTTAGGCTTTTGAATCACTCAATTTGACCTTATAATGAAGGAGATATGTAGGTTTTAAGATTTGCAATTAGTGCAGGTTTTTTAATACGCCATTAGGGGCAATTTCGTCATTAACCTGAAAAATCTGGGCAATCTTGGTAAAATGGCCATAAAATCCTCATACGAGTTCCAAATTCGACGATTCTTTTTGCTACGGGTCCGTAATTACGATACGGATCTAATTCTTCATTCAAAACAGTAATCGGAGCTCATTTGTTCAATATGATATCATTTATGCTTGAAGAAACGACGCCGAAGCATAAGAAAAACGAGCACAACGCAGCCCAAATCTATCCAAAACTCACCCGAGATCCTTGGGACCCCAACCAACTATACCAACACATCATATATGATCATTCAAACTTAGTTTCACTCTCAAAACACCAAAACTAACATCAAAACACCATATTTACATCGGATTCAAGCCTAAGAACTTTGAAAAATTTAAAATCCACCAAAGATGTCGAAACTATCCAAAACAACTCCGATTGACCTGAAATTTTGCAGACACATCCAAAATGATATTACGAACCTGTTCCAACTGTCGGAATTCCATTCCGACCCCGATAGCCTATTTTCTACTGCCGACCGAAAATCACCAAAAACTAACTTTCGCCAATTCAAGCCTCATCTACACTGGACATCAAAGAATTATTCTGAACACACTCCTAAGTCCCAAATCACCTAACAAAGCTATCCGAGCCGTAAAATCCGTATTTCAAGGTCGTTTACCAATAAGTCAACTCTAAGTTGACTTTCCCATTTTAAGGTTATTTTTAAAGACTAAGTGACTGAATTCTCATTTAACCATTCCAATTTCAAGCTTATCAACTCTAACACATCAATAATATAATAATCGGTCTATGATAAGTCAATAACAACAATTATAATGCAGGTTTTACGTAACGACAGACCGGGTCGTTACACAAACTCAAGGGGAGGGTTTTCTAATCTAGACAAATGGTCAGCTACTTGGTTCTCTGTCCCTTTTTTGTCCTTTATTTCAAGGTCAAATTCTTGCAGAAGTAAAATCCATCTTAATAACCTAGGTCGAGCATATTTCTTAGCCAAGAGGTATTTTAAAGCTGCATGATCAGTAAAAACAGTAACCTTGGTTCCTATCAAATAGGAGCGAAACTTATCAAAAGAAAACACTACTGCTAGTAACTCTTTTTCTGTCGTGGCATAATTCACTTGAGTCTCACTCAATGTCCTACTAGCATAGTAAATGGGACGAAAAATCTTATCCTTTCTTTGGCCTAAAACAGCTCCAACTGTTGTATCACTAGCATCACACATGACCTCAAAAGGTTGATTCCAATCAGGGGACACAACTACAGGTGCAATTGATAATTTTTCCTTAAGGGTTTCAAATGCTTTCACACATTCACCTGAAAAATCAAACTTAGTGTCTTTCATCAAGAGGTTAGTCAACGGTTTTGAAATTTTTGAGAAATCTTTTATGAATCGTCTGTAAAACCCTGCATGACCTAGAAAGCTCCTAATGCCTTTCACAGTTCTGGGAGGGGGTAATCCTGCTATAAGATCAATTTTAGCCTTATCAACTTCTATCCCTTTAGCAGTGATTTTATGTCCTAAAACAATTCCTTCTATAACCATAAAATGGTATTTTTTAAGAACTAAGTTTGTTTGTCCACATCTTTTAAGAACTAAGGTCAAGTGGTTAAGACAATCCTTATATGTTTTGCCAAAGAGTGTAAAATCATCCATAAAGATTTCAAGAAATTTGTCAGTCATGTCAGCAAAAATTGCAGACATGCAACGCTGAAATGTAGCAGGGGCGTTGCACAGACCAAATGGCATTCTCCTATAGGCATAAGTTCCATGAGGGCACGTGAATGTTGTCTTATCTTGGTCTTTTGGTGCAATTGGTATCTGATTATATCCTGAGTAGCCATCAAGAAAACAGTACAAACCATATCCTGCAATTCTTTCCAACATTTGATCAATAAATGGCAAGGGAAAATGATCTTTTCTAGTGGTATCATTGAGGCGCCTGTAATCAATACATACTCTCCATCCTGTAATAGTCTTGGTAGGTATGAGATCATTACTTTCATTTTTTATAACAGTCATACCTCCTTTCTTTGGTACTACCTGAATGGGACTTACCCACGGGCTGTCGGAAATGGGGTATATGATACATGTTGCCAACAGCTTTACGATCTCTTTTTTCACTACTTCCTGCATTGCTGGATTCAATCTTCTTTGCGGCTGGACTATTGGCTTGTAGCTATCCTCCATGAGGATTCTGTGTGTACAGATAGCAGGACTAATCCCTTTAATATCTTCTACAGTCCACCCTAAGGCTCCTTTGTGTGCTTTCAATACTTTAATCAAACTATTTTCTTGTTCTGCAGTAAGAGAAGATTAAATAATTACTGGAAATGATTCTTGTTCAAGATAAACATATTTCAAATGAGAAGGGAGAATTTTGAGTTCAATTTTTGATTGAACTTTTTCGGATTTCATTTCTTCTTCCTCTGAATCTTTGTCCAATATTTCAACTTCTTTTCTGATTGTGGGATCATCATCCTGTGTGGTGCCTGATTTGATCAAGCACCTTTCCATTGAATCTGAAATTAATTGATCATTTTTGAATTCATCTGTAATATGACTAATTATGTCAATTGCAAAACATGAAGATGATGTTTCATATCCTGAATATCTTAGTATCTTTTGCATATCAAAGATTACTCTTTCTTCATCAACTCTCAAAATTAGTTGTCCTTGATGAACATCTATAATTGTTCTTCCTGTAGCAAGAAAGGGTCTTCCTAAAATTATTGGTTCATCAGGACATTCTTTCATTTCAAGCACCAAAAAATCTACAGGGAAAACAAACTTATCCACTCTTACGAGTACATTTTCAATTATTCCCTTAGGTTTCTTAGTACTTTGATCTGCAAACTGCAGAGAAACACTTGTGTCTTTCATTTCACCAAGATCTAATTTATTAAAAATAGAAAATGGCATCAAATTTATTTAAGCTCCAGAATCACAAAGTGCTTTTTCAATGTATACTCCTCCCAGAGTACATGAAATGGTGAAACTACCTGGGTCACCAAGTTTTTGAGGTAACTTATTTTGAAGTATAGCACTGCATTTTTCAGTAAGCATTACCACAGAAACTTATTCCAATTTTCTTTTGCTTGATAAAATTTCTTTCAAAAATTTGGCATATGAAGGCATTTGCAATAAAGCATCAGTAAAAGGAATATTAATGTGAATTTGTTTTAAAACCTCCAAAAACTTTGCAAATTGATTATCAAACTTTTCTCTCTTCATCTTTTGTGGAAAAGGAATTGTAACAGGGAAATGAGTCAAATTTTTAGTATTTTCTTCTTCTTTTTTCTTGGCTTCTTTCTCTTCTGTTTGTTGAGAGGGTGTCTCAACATTCTCACCCTTTTCTACCTGTTTTTCAGATTGATTCTTTTTTTGTCTGTTTGCATAGGGTTCATTAAGAGTCGTACCTGACCGTAAGGCAATGACCTTAAGGTGTTCTTTTGGATTTTTCTCTGTATTGCTCGGTAAAGGACCTTGAATCTTTTCAGACACAAGATTTGCCAATTGGCTTAACTGAATTTCAAGGTTTTTTAACGCTGAATTTTGACTTTCCATTTTTTCATCAGTAACCTTAATGTACTTGTATAAAAGGTCATCAAGACTTGGATGGCCTTGTTGAGGCCTTTGCTGATATGGAGTTGCTTGCTGATAAGGCCTGAAATTTTGTTGTCCACTATTTGGATTTTGATATCCGGGTGGACTTTGTACCTGTTTCTTTTGGTAGTTTGGAGTGTTTTCAGCACCATTTACATTGCTCCATTGAAACCCTGGATGTTTTTGTGCTAATGGACTTCCAAAAGGATATGGCTTATAACCGACAGAATAGACATGTTCGTCATTATGATTGTTTGCTTGACATTCATGGTTCAGATGGTTTCCTCCACACATGTCACAAGCCTCAGACTGGCTTGGTTGTTGTGTATTTACCTGAAAAAATTCAAATTTTTGTTCCAAAGAAACAATTTGTTGTGTTAGTGTATTTAGAGCATCCTCATGATTTACCGTAGCAGCCTTCTTGATGATTACACGCTCAGATGGCCACTGAATGTCATTTTCAGAAATTTCATTAAGCAATTGTAATGCTTCTTCTGTGGTCTTTCCCATTATGGAACCTCCTGCATCTGTATCTATTACATTTCTAGAAGAAGGTTTTAACCCATGATAGAAAATGTACAACTGCATATGTTCAGGAATGTCATGGTGTGGACATTTCCTTAACATTGCTTTCAATCTTTCCCAAGCATGATAAACTGACTCAGTATCAGTCTGCAAGAAGTTAGATATATCCTGTCTTAACTTTGTTGTTTTAGCAGGGGAAAAATATTTATTTAAAAATTTCTGAGTCATTTGGTCCCATGTGGTAATAGACCCTTGCGGCAAACTTCGTAACCAAGTTTTGGCCTCTCCTTTTAAAGAAAAAGGAAATAGCCTTAACTTAATTGCTTCAGGAGGTACTCCATTATACTTTGCAGTTTCAACCAATTCTAAAAAGTCAATTAAATGACTATGTGGATCTTCACTTAGATCACCAGTGAAAATGCAAGATTGTTGAATTGTTTGAATCAGACCTGTCCTGATTCAAAGTTATTGGCTGCCACTGGAGGTTTCCTGACACTAGATTCACAGTTAAAGCGATCAGGTCTAGCATAATCACTTAGGATTCTATTTGCTGGTCTTGGCGCCACTTCATCAAACTGATCCTCTACATGAGCATGTGGTGGAATTTGTAGTGGATTGTTATCATCTCCTAATTGGTGCTCCATTCTGTTACAAGTTATGTTTTGAGACGATATTTGTCCTTTCCTGCACAATCGCAAAGTTTTTTCAATTTCAGGATCGTAATTGGCCAACTCTTTTGTAGAAGAGCGGGTCATAAACTATATGAAATTAAAGTAAAATAAAGACAGTTCCTAAAATAGTAAGAGATAATTTTATTTTTTTTAAAAATGAAATCAAAAAAAAAATACGGGAATGATATAGTTTACTTAAAACAGTAAGGTGTAACTAACCATCAAAAGAAATAATATAATACTAGTTATATTGTATGAAAAAAAAGCTTCAATAATAAATAAAGTATGGTGAAGGATTGAAGTACTTTCAATTAAAAAAGTTGAATAAAATATTATTTTATAAAAATATAGTAAAAGTAATAGTTTTAGTAATAGTAATATAGAATAGTACAAATGGTACTTTTAGCACTAGAATAGTAAAAACAAGTACTTACACTTATAATAATAATAAAAATAATAATAAAATACACAAAAAATGACAAATCATAAAATTAATATATTATACTATTACATAGATGCTAGTACTAGCAATAATAATAATAAAATATAAAATAAAGTAGGTTGAAGTACTATTATGAGGGATGTTTTTTCTTTTACAATATTATATAAAATTGCTCCTAATAAAAGTAACAATTATAATAGTAGTATGTAGGAGATAACATTTTGAAGGAAAAATTAACAACAATAATAAATTCTCAAATTAGTAATAAAATATTTAATCTGAAGTAGATGTGTGCCAATCCCCGGCAACGGCGCCAAAAATCTGACGAGGCTTTTGTGTATATGATTTTCTGCTCGTACTCTGTCAAATTCTAGTATAGTTTATGATATCGTCCCACAGAGATTGGACAATCTAAGCTACAAACTTGTAATATTTTGACTACTATTTGAGAGAACCAAATTGATGAAAGGTGTGTTTGAAATTATAAATTAAGACAAATTTCTTCCGAAAAGTTTATATTTAAAAAGAGTTGGGAATCGTTGAATTTACTTGATATATTATTACAATAAAATCTCAGTTTTATACGTATTTCTCTAGAGAATAATTGCTTATTGCTAATACAATTATATTTTTACACTAAGAAATAAATAAATAATTAACACACCGTGAGGTTATGTTAGTTAATTGCTTTAAAATTAGTGACGGTTAAACTGAAATATCTTGCCTAAATTGTGCTCAAGCGTAGTAAAAACTTCGTGAGAATATTTTTACTATAAAATCAATAATCTTGCCTTCAACAATTCCTCCGTGAGAATTAAAACTGAGAAAAACAAGATTACAGACTTGAAATAATAATCTTACTAAAGATTACTTTCACTCTAATATTCTATTCATGAGTTATTATATATTAATTTTGCTCCGTGAGAATTACAAAATTAATATAAGAATAACTTTGATATAAAATATGTAGATGTGATAATAATGATTATAAAATCATCATTCCAGCACAGTATGAGATGTAAATAGAGTTTCAAGCCAAGAATGTATTAACACTGAGATAGTATTATAATTATACCAAGCTTCATCAACTATCCCAACAAAAAGAAATTACTCCATTATGAAGTAATAAAAGCTAAAAAAAAATACTTTCAAGAAAACTAAGAATATTATTACTACAAAGAGAGACTAGAGAAAGAGACCAAGAATGCTCTTCTTTCTCTATAGAAAACTAGAGAGGAAATTGGATACAAAGAGGAATGATATTCTTCTACAAACATATGCCTATTTATAAGAGAATTCCTACAAAGCCTTGGTGAGAACTTGCAAGATAATATCAATATATCATATGGCATTGAGGAGAAATTGACATGGCAATTTCTCATGAAATTTTGGTGAGAATTTGCCATAACTTTTGTATCTCTTGACATTGTGTAGTCTTAGATGAAGTTGTCACGGATGCATCCTTCTTCCTTGTACCGTAGGTTCGTTCTTTTTCTCTTTTTCCATGTATTTTTTTTCCTGCAAGAATTGTTAGAAAAATGCGAGAATAGGATATAAATTGGTCATGTTTTATATCTAAAATATTATATTTTTATATTAAAATATATGAATAATTTATATCCATCAGGCGCCATCACGACCTATTAGGATTTGGGATCGTGACATGTGCAAAAAAAATGAAAGAGAATTCACATGGGTAAATATTAAAGAACTAGAAAGTTCTTTACGAATTCTCTTATGTTGCTTGTTCTCATTAACTAATAAACCTACTAAAAATTGGGATTGAATCCCATGAATGCTGGAAATATCAAAGGTGAATCTGGGCTCATTCACCTGCCATGTATACCACATATGATGTATCTATGATATGGTTACATGTGCAATTATTATTAACCCGCAACATGGTATTTGCGAGGTAACTTGCTCAATAATTTAATTTCGAGCATAATTTTCAGATTTTTTATTCAAGATAGTTCATCGCGATAAATAGGTTTAGCAAAAATATTTATTGAGTGCCTCCACTTATTAGCTAAACTATTGATTATGAGAACGAAGTTATCTATATCAATTTGATATACGTTATATGCAAAAGTATATTATATTCTCCCCTCACATGTGGTTCAGGGTCAGGAACCAAATAATTTCATCTTATTATTATTGATGTGCGGTGTATATTTTGATTAACACCATAATGCACAAAGATGGGTTCCCAAAATTGAGTAAGAAAGCTATTTTTTCTAACATGAGGGGGAGACAAGAATAAATAGTTGAGAAAAAATTACGTGGAATGGATTATCATTTGTACATCTAGATCCTCGAATAAGATAATATGAACTTGAAGTTCATAAAAAGATAATTCGTCTGCAATATATTGTAAAGCATGCTAGACGCATTTGCTGACCCAAAGAAAGTAACTATATTCTCATTGCAAATGCTCCTATTAAGTCCTAGAAGGACAAAGTCTATGGTACACTTAAAGTATATAGACAAATCGGTTTCAAATAGAATTCTTGGTAAAAAAGATGAGCAAATGATCATAATAAGGAGGCAAGTGATCTAGAAGATCACATGACATAACACTTCATAAAATCTCAGGAGAGATTCAGGTACCTGAATATATTAATGAAGAGATTTCTATGTTATGTCTTTATGAAAAACAATATTGGAACCGATATAAAATATTCGTCGACGACATCTATCATAAAACTAAGTATAGATGAGGATCTTAAGTCTATCGAATACAGACACAAAAATATTGGTCAAATGTAAGAGACACAATTCGAATATAATTGGTTTCATATGAAATACATGTAATTTTGGACATGTAATTCAACCACTCGAAAGTATAAAGTTAATGGTGTGTGCAATCACTTTCATGTATCTTATATGTCTGGCATGACATGAAAACTTGATGCAAATATAAAGTCTATTTATATGGCTTATATGACTTAACTTATATGACAATCCCTGAAGGATATTGCTTAAAGCATATAGAATTCTTGATCATGAAGTACTACATCTTAAGTGCAATTTGTGCACATTCGTATCTTGCTATAATTATAAGCATGACAATGTGATAGCGAGGATTTTCAAGATGCAACATATTCATTGAAATTAATATGAATGATTTATTCATCAAATCTATGGTGACGTCAACATTCAAGAAGCTAGTGCACAGGATTGGGATGCGAAGGCTCAAGGATGTGAATTGATGTTGTCATCAGGGAAGTTAATACATGTTGTACTCTTTTTCCCTTATAAGGTTTTGTCCCACTAGGTTTTCCTTGCAAGGTTTTTAACGAGGCAACCAAAAGGCGTATTTTTAAACATGTGTATTCTTTTTCCTTTTCTAAAATTTATTCCCATTGGGTTTTATTTTAGTTAAAGTTTTAACGAGACACATTATTTGTTGAATAGACATTCAAGGGGGAGTGTTATAAATAGAATTCTATTTAGGGTGAATGTCTATATTCTAGAGAGAATCTAGGGTTTGTTACTTGGTGGCTAAGTCACTTTCCCCCTATAAATAGAGGGGTTTTATTCCATTGTAATTCATCCCAAAATTCAATAAGAATTTTCTCTCTCTCTTTGTCTACAATATTGTTCTTGTTCTTTTATTGTTTCATAACAGAATAAAAGTACTCTATCTATAACATGAAAGAAAGTACTATTAATCAGATCAAAATCAACACAGCAATAATTTTACCAATGTGGTCTAGGGAGGGTAGAGTGTATGCAGACTTTACCCCTACCTCGGAGGGGTAGAGAGGCAATTTTCGGGAGACACTCAGCTCAAAGAGACAAAAAAATACTATTAATAATATTTCTATTTAGGGTGGGGGTGTGAGATAGGTTGATGGGGTGGGTCGGGGTCGGGGTAGGGTGGGTATAGAGGGGTTAGTGGGAGGGTAGAGAAGGTTGAAAAAGAGTTTTTGAAAATATTTTCTTTTTTCTTGATAGGGATAACATTTCAGTTCAATCGGAGAAAAATGAGTTCATCAGGAAAATATTTTCTAAAACATTTAAACCAACCAAACATGAGAAAATTGGAAAACATTTCCGATTTTTTTTTTCCTTTCATACCAAACATATCCTAAGAGTTTTAAGTTGTACACTGATAATGATAATGTAATTTATTAGATAAATTTACAGTATCAAGTTAAAGTGAATAATAACGCAGCATTCGCATCGAAGCTTTGTATTAATTTAGAATTACTGTAATAATTTATTATAACCAATAAAATTAAATTGATAACACTAAGTTTTTTGTTCACTATCGATGTCATACCTTATCTTTTTTGTTAATATGTTATTTGGTGAATCTGGAAAAGTACATTATCTTTAGACTATGATTTTTGTTCCTTTTATGTGTATTCTAGGAAAGAGTTTGATACCAAAAGCGTTTTTGAAATATCGTAGGTCCAAGAATTTCTAGTGGCACCCATTGAAAGAAAATAATACTATTAATATTGCATATGATTGGCCGTTCGATAATATTAATATAAACCATAATTCTTTTTCCCTTTTCCCAAAAAATAGTACTTTTTTTCGAAATCAGAGTTTGTTTATAAAATTTTCAATATTTCTTGAAGATGTATTTAGAAAATTTTAGAAAATTTGAAAAACTCCAAGAAGTTGTTTTTCAAAATTTCACTCAAATTAATCACAAAACTTCAAAAATATCCCAAACTAAATTTTATGTTCAAACACAACTTTAAATTTCAAATACCGTTTTCATCATTTTTTGGAATTTTACAATTCTTTATGTCCAAACGCCTACTAAGGATAAGTACTCTGACTAGTTATTACTTATTAAAAATAACAAATTGAAATTACTTATTTCAATAGTGAAGGTCATGTCTTCACAATTATTAATTTGACAAAAGTGGAAATGTCACGACCCCAAATCCTAACCGACCGTGATGGTGCCTATCGTGAAACTAGGCTAGCCAACAATCACCTATTTATACTTTTCTTTCAGAGATCTCAATTCATTTTCAACCTTTCATAAACGTATATCATTTCCAAATCTTTAAGCAAAACAAAATAAACTAAACAGTCTATAACCATATCCAAAATCTGGAGCCAACATGCCACGGGTATCTAAGAATACTACTAATAATACTACTGTCATAATACAAGGTCTCAGAACGAAGTACTAAGTACAAAAAAAACAAGGAAAGGAAATAGAGATGTTGTGGACGCTGGACAACTACCTCAATATCCCAACTCTGGCGCCGTACGGACTCAGATGGCTAACGCTCGGTACCAGCACCTGGATCTGCACACAGAGGTGCAGGGAGTAATGGTGAATACGCCAACTCAGTAATAATAAAAATAAATCAAGTTTGACAGTAAGAAAACGCAGGAGCTAATCACTGAATCACATTGAATTAAAATATTGATTTCCGACAAAATTCAGTAAAATACCCAAGAAGTATTAGTTTAAAGATGGAATGAATCATAAATGATTACTCAGGAAAATCAAATGTCATAATCCGCCCCACGAGCAAAACACCACTCAAAATCATTCACTCAGCACCTCACAATCACTCTGTATCAGTCACTCAGCACCTCACTGTCACTCATACCTCTCAATCACTCGTCACTCGGCACTCGCACTCAGTAGGTACCTGCGCTCACTGGGGGATGTACAGACTCCGGAGGGGCTCCTATAGCCCAAGCGCTATAACAAGCCAAATCATGGCATCAATCACCCTGACACTCGGCCTCTCTCATATCATAACTATGTAACATGCTGCAACGTGCAACCCGATCCATCATATATCCTCACAATATTGGATCTCGACCTCACTCAGTCAGAAACTCTCAAAATGCCAATCGGGCCATAAATAAACGGGGTTCTCGATCCAAAAACAGTATTTTTATATCATGAAATAATATCAACGAGTTTGAGTATTGAAAAAAGTTTAACAAAAATGACTGAGTGTAAATCATAGTTACCACGGTGAGGAATATCAGAGAAACAGCCCCCAAGGGGTCTACACAGGTCGGCACGAGGCTCCAAACATGGCTTACAACCCAAATATATCAAAAGCATAAAAATAATATTTATCATATGATTTAAAAGCAGTTTTGCAACTCAATAGTTGCCTCGGGAAAAATCAGTCTCAAATTCCCCATTTAGTGCACGCCACACACTCATCACCCAGTGTGTACGTCACTCCAAAACAGTGAAAGAGATGCTAAGTCTGGGATTTCACCCCTAGGACAAGATTTAAAGTCATTACTTACCTCAAAACAGCCCGAAAAGCTACTCCGCAATACTCTTGCCCCTCGAATCGGATCCCAAAAACTCCGAGTCCATCAAAATCAGATTTACAACATCAAATTATGCTAGGAAAACGAAACCAAATCGAAAACTATCAAATTTAGGCACAATTCTCGAAATTGGCCAAACCCGACTCCCGGGCAAACATTTCGGAACTCGATAAAATTTATTCCATAAGGATAATCATCCTCCCACGAGTCTATACATATGAAGAACACTGAAATCGGAGTCCCAATGACCCCTCAAATCCCATTTTAAGGTCTCTTAATCTCAAGCCCTAATAACCCATTTTTGCACTGATTTTTCCTAAATTTTCACCACTAATTAGACCTTTAATCACATATAAACGAGTTATGAAGTCAAGAATATTACCTCCAAGTGATTCCCTTTTGATTTTCTCAAAAATCTCTTTCAAAAGCTTCAATCCCATAAAATCCGCATTCCGATGTCGTTTACCAATAAGTTAACGCCTAGTTGACTTTTCCCATCATAAGGCTACTTAAACAGACTAAGTGTCTCAATTCTCATTACAATCAATCTGAACCTGAACCAATCGACCTCAACACATCATAAACCGTCTAAACAATGCATGCCCAAGCAGAAACATGAATAACTATGCAATTTCTACGGAACGACCGGCCGAGTCGTCACAATGTGTGAGCTTTATCAAAAATCTAGCTGCATTTCTGGACTAGACATCATATACTTCATTCAATTCAGTTTAGTTTATGCTTAGGATATGCTGTGAAATAAAATTTAATAAAAAATAAAATAAATAAAAAATAAAAAATAATAACTAATTCAAAATACTAAATAAGAAATAAAAAATCTTTATGTTGCGTTACTGAGAATCTAAATTTGAAAAAATACGCCATTTGAGGACTTTACCAGAAGTAACTACTAAAAACCTAGGACCGAAAGTGATCATTTTATCATTTTTTTTTAATCAAAGAGGAAGAAATGAAAAAGAAAAGTTTTACTACTTTTCATTTTTAACATAGCCATGATAGTAGTTGTTCCTAGGAAAAGACTATTATATTGTGATTATCGTCTAATTGTGTAACGATCCGGTCTGTCGTTACGTAAAATCTGTATTATAATTGTTGCTATTGACTTATTATAGATTGGTTATTCTATTATTAATGTGTTAGAGTTGATAGGCTTGGAATCGGAATAATTAAATGAGAATTCAGGCACTTAGTCCTTAAGAATAGCCTTAAAATGGAAAAAGTCAACTAAGAGTTGACTTATTGGTAAAAGACCCCGGAATGCGGATTTATGGCTCGGATAGCTTCGTTAGGTGATTTGGGACTTAGGAGTGTGTTCAGAATAATTTTGTGATGTCCGGTGTAGAATTAGGCTAGAATTGGTGAAAGTTAATTTTTGGCGATTCCGGACGGCAGTGGAAAATAGGCTACCGGGGTCGGAATGGAATTCCAACAGTTGGAACAAGTTCGTAATGTCATTTTGGACTTGTCTGCAAAATTTCAGGTCAATCGGAGTTGATTTGGATAGTTTCGACATCATTGATGAAATTTAGAAATATCAAAGTTCTTAGGCTTGAATTCGATACAAATTTGGAGTTTTGATGTTAGTTTTGGTGTTTTGAGAGTGCAAATAAGTTTGAATGATGTTATGAGATATGTTGGTAAGTTTGGTTGGGGTCCCGAGGGGCTCGAGATTGATTTCGGGTGGTTAACAGACTCATTTGGACTTAGAACAATTGCTGGTTTTCTGATTTTTCTGCACAATGATTTGTTCACTGCGATCGCGGGTGAAGAAGTGCGATCGCAGAGAGTTAATATGGTCAGGCTCAGATTTGTTCTATGCGATCGCAAGAAGGGAGGTGCGATCACAGAGTAGAGGGAGGACAAGTCAATGCGATCGTGTGGAATAGGTTGCGATCGCACAGAGGAAGATAGGCGCGTGTGGTTGGCTGGCAATTGCACTGTGTGATCGCGTACACAGTGCTGCGATCGCGGAGGTCTGGGAAATTGGTCAGTGCGATCGCAGGGCCAAGGCTGCGATCGCGGAGAACAAAAGCCTGGGCAGTTAATTAAAAGCCCTTCCGCGACTTAAACCCTTTTTTACACCATTGTTGTACGGAAAAGAGCTCTTGGGGGCGATTTTGAAGAGGGAAATCCTTGTTCTTCATTGAGATAAGTGTTCTAGTCATTAAAACTCGATTATGGGTGATTATAGACCATAATCCCAGCCTTTAATTCATGAAAATTAGTAGAAAAATAGGATTTTGGGGCATGAGATTATGAGACCTTTAAGGGTCGATTTGAGGGGTCAAACGGATTCCGATTTTGGTGTTCTTTATATGTACGGACTCGTGGGAAGATTAAAAACACTTTTTTGTAAAAAATTCTGAGTTTCAAGACGCGGGCCCGGGGGTCGGGTTTTGACCGGTTTCGGATTTTTGAGTAAAACTGATATCTTTCGATTGAAATTTTTTTCTTAAGCCCATATTGATGATAAAAATCAGAACTTGGTAGATTTGGAACCTGCGGAGGTTGATTCGAGAGGCAAGCGCATTACGGAATAGTTTTCGGGCTAGTTTTGAAGTAAGTAATGTCTTTAAATTCTGTCCTGAGGGTATGAAACCCCGGACTATGTACCCTTTCACGGGTTTTGAGATAAAAAGGTGGAAACTTTGAAAACATCTTTCCTATTTAGGCGACTA